>PVKZ01008342.1:0-16474 GCA_004027375.1 Macroglossus sobrinus
GACAGGGGACTCTGAGAGGAGGGAGGACCCCTCGAGAGCTAGCAGGGGCTCAGTGAAGACAGACTGCGTGAAGCACCATCTCCACGGGAAGGTCGCGAGCAGCCCGGTTCAAATCCTGGCCCCGCCATGCCTAGCTCTGCAACTTTGGGCGACTTCTCCGAGCCTCCTTTCCAGCATCTGTAAAATGGGGATCATTCTAGTAGGAACTTCACCTGACAAGCATTGAGATTCGATTTAATGTATGCAAGGCTGTGCCTAGTTGATAAGTGCTCAGTAAATGACGGCTATTGCTATTGACGTTGAACTTGGAGAACAGGAGACAGAAGCCGAGGAGCACCTTCGGCCTTATCTAGCGTAGGAGCGATCTGGGGCTGAGGAGTCACAGTATCAGTCTGGCCCACCCGATGACTGGACGAAGGGATGAGAACAGGAAGAGGAAAGGGAAGGGGACGCATTGGAGAGATGGCAGAGATAACGATATGTCATGATGTTGCCCCATCTGGGTCACCAGCTGCACCTCGAGAGTGGTGACTCAGCTGGTGAGGAGAAGTCCCCACCCAGAGACTGGTCCCACAGGCTGTGGCCCTGGCCCCTGGGCACCGCAGGCACACGCTGGGGCGGCCCGTGGAGCGGTGCCCAGACTCATCCACCTGCTCAATGGTTCAGGCAGACCCCCACCTCTTTACACCTCAGCCCAGGCTGAGGACCTAGAGCTAGCTAAGCGACTCTCCTGAGAGCAAGGGATTTGTCGTGACCACACAACAAGCCCTGTGAAGTTCATCCCATTCAAACCCAGAGAGGTCAAGTTGCTTGCCCGAGGTCATATAGCTCAGACATGGTAGAGCCAGGAAGCCCAAAGCTTGCTCCTGACAGCAGGCTACCCAGAGCCCGGCTGGAGAGAGCACTAGTGGGAGCCTCAAGCCCTTCAATCCCGAACCCCAAAACTGGGGGATGCTCAGGAGGGGCGGCTCTGTGGGCCTGGGCACTCGGTGGGGGCTTCCACGAGGCACCTGAGTACCTGAATCGTGGGGCGTTTTCACATCGGGCCTTGCCCCCAGGAGTGAGAGATGGACATCTGCACTTGTCCACGTGCCCTTGGGGACTTGCCTCCTCCCTAAGCCTCCCCAAATGCCTCTCCTTCCACTGGTAATGTCTGGTCTGCCTCCTTTCTCCCATGACACCCCTATTTAAAGCTCCCGCTCTTGCCTCCTCCAGGCAGCCTTCCTGAGCTGTCTGGCCATCTGCCCCAATGCCCTGGGATCAGCATGCCTACCTCTGGGGCGCTAGGAAACCTCTCCAGTGTTTCGTCTCTCTTCCACGTATCCTCCCGCCTATGACTGACTATACAGGGGTTTATCACTGCCCTGTGCACGTCTTGTGTCCCAGCTTCCTAAGGGTGGTTGGTAGCCATATCATCAAGGCTCTCCCTCCTCACCCCTCACCCCACCACCTAAGACAGGCCCTGTGTACAGTGGAGGGCTGGAGGTTGCCAGCACATTCTCGACAATCCTAGACCAGGTCAGCCTCACTGTAAACAAACATCATTCTTTTGACTGACTAACTTGATCCCAAAGCGGGAATCATTCACTTTACAGAAAGTCTTCGCTTCAGAGAAGGATGCTCTGTACAGTTCCTCACACAGCCAGCTCTCCTGGTACCCACGAAAGGGGTTTGTTGACAGGGATCCAGTTAGCCTGCCCTGCTGTGAGCATGGCGGGCTGGGTTCACCGGCCGCCCGAGAAGCCCACACACCTGCGTGCTCTCTCCACCTCTTTGGTGTGGCATTCCAGGCCTTTCCCGATCCAGCCCCAACCTGCTTTTCATAATAGCAATAAAAATGATGGGGATGATGGTGGTGGTGGTTGACATTCACCAAGTGCCTACTGTGTGAGGCGCCTGACATGGTTGTCACCTCATTCATGTCTCAGATACTTCTGAGATGTGGTGTCAAGAGGGTAATAGAGAAAATCTGAAATGTCCCAGAAAGGAATGGAATTCAAGCCCAGGGTATGTCCCTAACCACTAGACCACACTGTCCTGTTTGTGGCAGCCTCTCCAGCCAGCCACATTAGCCCTTCTCTCTCGCAGCCAGCCCTGTCATCGCTGATGGCCAGCCTTTGTGCGTGCAGTTTCCCTGCCTGAAAGTTCTCTCCCCGTTTGTCCCTGAGTCCAACTCCTACTTACCGTATCAGACCCAGCTCTAACCTCCTCAGCCACCTCAACCCCACCACACACAGCGTCAGTTCTGGCCACCCCGAGTTCAGTTCTCAGGACGTGGTGGCCTTAGGACTGTTGATGTCTGTCACCCTTGCTGAGCCGGGAGCCAAGTTACTCGACTGGGGCGTCTTAGAATCATTCACCTGGTCAACTGATATTTAATGACCACCTACTATGTACCAGGACTTGTGGTGAATAAGACAGAGAAGGCATGTGCACACAGAGCACATATCTGAGAGGAAAAGACAGACAGTACACACGTGTGGACGGACATGTGAACGAGATCCTTCCAGAGGGTGATGAATCCTGAGAAGAAACAAACAAGGTGATGCTCTAGAGAGAACCTGGACAGGTGAGACTCGTGTCACTCCTTGCTCATTCATTCATTCATTCATTCATTTATTCAATCTCTCATCCCCCGAGCACCGACTATGTCGGGTGCTGTCCTCCAACACCCTGGGGTCCCTGGGGGAGGTGAGCCTGCTCTGAGTCCCCACAAATCCAGAGAGGGAGCGGGGGGGGTGGGGTGGGTGCTCCATGGTCTAGAACACTTCCACTCCCTCTGATCAGTCATGCTTCCTAATTCAATAAGGTGAGAAGGAGCATAATTTGATCATATTTGTTTTGCATCACTGCAAAAACAGAAAATGAAGGGCTGCAGAACCACACCAATTTACTTCATCCGACCTTGATTAAAAGAAAATTAATTGTCGCATCTCTCAGGATAGCACAGGCAGCAGCCAATGGCTCTCCAGGATACCACAAAGAGAGGGAAAGAGAGCGAGCGAGAGGCTCTGTGCCCTTTTCTCTAACCACTTCCAGCCCTGCTGGCAGCAGACGGCCAGGCCGGTGAGGCCGCGTGCTGCACAGGAGGCTGCTGGCAGATGGAGGGGGGCCCTGAGCCCTTCCTCTTCTCTCTCATCCACTCTGGGTTCCGCTCCCCCCACCCCCAGAGATAATTCTGTGGGCTGGAGCCCCATCCCAGAGGCCCTCCATCCCTGGGGCTGGCAGGCTCCATGCGGGGTGGGGGGAGCCCCAGAAAGATGCTCCCCAAAGAGCCAGGCCCCCTGGAGCTCACCCCACCCCAACCCCAGGCTGCCCAGCCCAGCTTAGAGAGGGAAGGAAGGAAGGAAGGAAGGAAGGAAGGAAGGAGGGGCTTGGCTGGGTGAGCCAGGGCAGGGGGCGGGTGCCAGTGGGGAGAGCATCTCATGAAAACTTAATGCCCCCTTGCAGGTTGTTGATTTTTGTTTGTTTTTCTCTTTTTGCCAGAAGAGAAGCCTCTTTCATTAGCCCAGACTGTCATTACCCGGCATTAAATTTTCATGGAGCGGGCGGGAGGCCGGGCAAGGGGAGGCAGGCGGGGAGTGCTGGGGGCTCCCTGGACGGGGCCTGCTGGGGGCTGAGACCGACTCCCCTGGGCTCCCGTCTGCACACTGCTAGGTCTTCATGATAATGGTTTCTCTCCTCTCTCACCCACTATGTGTTAAGCAGGGCCCGTGGACGATCATCTCTGCTCTATCTTTCTACTGCTCCTGTGTGAAGGGTTCCAGGATTATCCCCATTCTGCAGGTGAGAAGCTGAGGCTCAGAGAGCTTGTGTCTCTTGTCCCTTACAGCCAGTCAGTGGTGGCATCACTGACCCCCAGGACGTGTGCCCATGAAGGCTGATGGGCAAAGAGAGGAATAACGGAGGCGGGGGTGGGGCAGAGAGGCTGGGCAGGGACTTGGGGTGTTGTTGGGGGCTCTCTACCCTGGAGGGAGCTGCAGGACCCCGACCACCAGCCCCGTCCCAGGAGGCGAGTGGGCGGCTCCTCTCAGCCCCACGAGGGTCCCTGCGGGCAGGGCTTGTGTCCCGCCAGGCAGGTGTCAGGGCCCTTACAATGGTGCACCTGGCAGGGACGGCAGGCCTGCCCATTCAGCCCCAAACAATCACGGCTCTGCAGCCGCAGGCCCAGTGGTCTCCAGGGGCGGGAGGACAGGAGGGCAGCAGATGGGCCTCGGGTGTCGGATTTCCAGCTTGGTGGGGGCAGCCCAGGCGGGAGGATGGGGAGGGGTCCGGCTCCTCTCTCCCTGCAGCGGCCCCTCCCTCCCAGTCTCTGCTCCCTGAGGGAGGGTGGGAAGGACAGGGTGGGAGGTGGGGGAGGGGACCGTCTGCCCACCACCACTGCCACCTAGAGCAGGGCCGAGGGGAAACAGGGCCCCAAGCCAGGACTGAGCTGACTGGGGTGGGAGCGGGGAGTGGGCTTCTCAAAGGTCAGGGGAATCCTGAGAAGGCTGGACTCTGGCCCTACCACCACTGGAGAAGCTCACAGAACCCCTGTGGGCCTCAGTTTCCTCATCTGCACAAGGGGTGTCTGCTTGCTAAATAAATACATGCTGAGCACTTGCTCCATGCTGGGCACTGCTACGGGCACCAGAAAAGGAACAGCAAACAAAACAGAAGCAAATCCCTGCCCCCTGGACCGTGTGTCCTCACGTAAGAAACAGATGACAGTCAGAATAAAGGAATGAAATACTTAGCATTGAGGAAGGTAGTAGAGGAAGTAGGAGAGAGGGTTTACAACTTAAAGACAAGACGTCAGTCCCCAAAACAGGTGTGTGCAGCCAGCCAGGCAGACCTGGAGGAAAGGCGTTTCAGGCAGAGGGAGCAGCAGGTGGAGCATGAGAGTGCCTGTCCCCCCAGGATTCCCACGAGGCTGGAGCGGGGGACGCAGGCGAAGCGCTGAGAACAGGGCCAGGCCCACAGTCGGGGCTCACCGATGACACACTAACAGCACTGCTGACATGGGTGCTTATCACATTTCCGTGCCGGTTTACTTATCCACCCTGTTGCCTCTGAGCTCCTGGAGGGTGTTGCCATCACCCCCATTTTACACGTGAGAACACTGAGGCTGGAGAAGGGGGTCGGGGAGGTGAGTCACACCCTGAGTGCTGGGGGCCGAGCTCCCCTGCCCCAGGTCAGAAGTGAGAAGTGGCCACCAGGACACCACCCAGGCTGGGACTCCGGCTACAGTGCTCTGTCGGTTTGGTATCAGACAGGCAGAGAAAAGGATGGCGAAGTCAGGGAAGGAGCAAATGGCCCAGAGCCAGGGCGTGCTTGGCCCATCTTTGCAGGGATCTGGGGGTGACTTTAATGTCCTGGCTATTTGGAAAACCTTCCTTGTCCCTCTGAGCTTGGCTTTGAAGCACTGGAAGCCTGTGAGGGTAAAAACAGGATCTGAGAAGGGATGGAGGAGAGAGTCCAATCCCCCATCTGTATGGGGAAACCAAGACCCAGAGAAGGCCTCAGTGGCTACATCTGGGCAATGGGACTGAGGTATAATGGGTATGAAGCACCACCTGCTGCAGAGGTGGGAGGCATGTCTTCCATCCAAGGCCAGGAAAGGGCAGCCTCAGAGATCAAGTGGGAAAAGTCTCCCAAAAGGACCCCCCCGCAGCCGTGGATGCCCGGTGCACAAAGGAGGGCCCTTGGGCGAGGATGCACTCACAAGAACATGAGGATGCATCGGCAGGAACAGAGGCCAGTGCCCGTGTGCCCAGCGGGGACGCAGGTGGGGATCAGAGAGAGGCTGGAACTTCACTACGATTGCCTCATTTCTTTGGGTGACCCTCTTCAAGCACAGTCTCCTTCTTGGAGGGGTGTCAGGAAGACTGGGGGGCTCCTCCCTGGACCAGGAGGGGACTGCAGGCAGACAAGGGGTAGCAGCCTGTTGGAGGGGGAACTCGTGGGCCCTGGCGTCACAGAGACCTGAGTTCTAGCTCAGCCTCTGACACTTGCTGGTGTGTGACCCCAGACATTCATACGACTTCCCCATGCACCAGTTTCCTCATCTGTATGCCAGGAACGGGACTCACAGGGTTGTTGAGAGGACTCGATGGGCCCACACGCCAGGTCCCCTGCACAGCCTGGACCCAGGGTCAGCCCTGGGCGTGGGCACCGTCGTTAGTGCTCAGAGCACTGGCAGGAAGCGTCATGTGGAGGCAGCTGAGGCTCGAAGAGTTTAGGGACTCTCCAAGGTGACACAGCTAATAAATGAAAGAGTCAGGATTTGAACTCAGGTGTACCTCGTTCCTGGGCTTTTAGCATTCTCTCTGGTGCACAGCAATAGAGGGCAAGGCCCAGGGGAAGTCAGGGGTAGGGTTTGCGTGCAATAAGGTGGCCCCCAGGCCCCTCCAAGGCCCCCAAGGAAACCCCCACTGGTGGGCTCAGGGCATGACAGTGCTGCCTTAGTCCCAGCAGCGGCACCCACCAGGCTGCAAAAACAATGAGGGTACCCCAGTCCCCCTTCCAGCCATCCCCGAGCTTGGCTGGGTTCCTCCCTCCCATCTCCTACTTGCTCAGTCTAGGAACAAAGATGACACGGGCACGTCCCCACTTCCTGAGGGAGGCATTATCCCGGAGTGCCCTCCCTCCAGCCTCCAGCCCCAGAGGCTGTTGGGGTATTTGGGGTAGGGGTCCTCAATCATTCAGGAAAGCCTGCAGGGGGTCAGGCTGGGCCCTGACCACTGGCCCCTTGGGCAGCTTCCGGGAAGTAGGCCCTCCACTGGGGGCACTCAGCCCATCCCATGACACCCCAAACCTATCTCCCCCAGGACCCCGATCTCTTGGCCTGGATGGGACCCTGGTCCAATGGTCCCCATGAGGTCAAGGATAGGTGTGTGCAGGCATAGGCGCAGGTATATGTTAACACATATAAGTGACGTACGTGTGTGTAAGAGCAAGTGTGATAAGGTGTAAGCACGTGTGAATGTACAAACACAAAGATATGATTGTGTATATGCACTTACGACAGTGTACATGTGTAAGAGCAAGAGTGTGCAAAGACGATTGTGTTTGATGAGTGTGAGCATATATGTGGGTCTGTAACACAAATTACGTGAATGAATACGCAGGTGAGTGTAGATGTGTATGTGTTAGCGTGTATGTGTGCAGGTGAAGTTTATGTTGGACTAAAAATGAGTGTGAGAGGGTGTAGCTGAGTGTGGATAGGGCCACCTAAGGCTGGGACAGAAGGGGATATCCTTATTCCCAAGCAGGGGGGCAAATGGGTCTAGTAGTGGTGACGGGGATGGGAGGGGAGCCCCAAGACCAGCAGGCAGGGACCTCGGACCTCCAGCCAGAGGCCTGCTTCCTGCTGGGGCTGTAGCTCCCATCCTTCTTATCAAAGGGAAGAAAGTGCTCACCTAGGGCAGGTCGGCTGGCTGCAGATGCAAAAAGACTCAGTGCTGATTTGCATCTTGCATTTGCATACATTTCCATGGGGCCCACTGATTGGTTCTTTGAAAGCCCCCAGTCCCTTCCAGCCCCTGCTGCTTGCAGTGGCCCTGCCTGGACTCGGCTTGACAGAGGGCTGAGGCTAGCCTGTAGGCCTGGCCTGGCTGAGACTGGGTGCCCACTGGGAAACAGGCCCTTCCTTGGGGACTGCCCACTAACACAGAGCAAATAATAGTCCTCAGGTCCCACCTGATACTCAGAAGGGGCTCACTGGCCAGTCCATCAGTGAATGAGCAAAGTCATGAATGAGAACAAAGCAGGTGCCAGCTACCCAGGCTTCTCAGATCTTTAGGTGGGGTCTTAGCAGAGGGGTCCCCAGAACCTCTGAAATAGGGCGTGGTCCCCTGGGCCAGTGTGGCCAGGCCAGAGGGTGGATGTCAGGGAATCTGAGGGTGCTAGTCAGAATCCTGCCTCCCAGCAGAAGGGTGAGTGTATGTGTGTGTGTGTCAGTGTGCACATGCATGCATACGCCTGGGTGCACAGTAGTGCACCTGTTCGGAGGCACACTCACTACTGTGGGCTTGCACGAAAGTCTCTGTGCAGGGGAGAAGAGGTGCATCTTGGGTGTTGAACGCTTGTGGACCTGTAAGTTTGTATGCACAAATGTGCATATGTGTGTTGTGTGTGTGTGTGCTCTCTAATGTGGCAAGGAAGAGAGACGTTTTCAATATGAAAGACCTATATGCTCCCCTTCCATTTGCCTTTTCACCTAAATTACCTAATTGTCCCCCGTAGTGAACAATACGGCGTGACGATGACAGAAACCCATCACAGACGTGTGTGTGCAAACACGTACATCTGAGTGGCTATGTTACTGGCATGTGCCCATGTGTGAGAGCGTGTGTTACAAATGCATGCTTGCTTGTATATCCACATATTAACTGTAAACACGCTCGTGTTAACACCCATGGGTGCTGCGTCCACATTGGGGCATGCGCTTCTCCATGCGTACTGTTTGCCCGTGTGCTTGTACGTGGCTCCTATAGGAGTTATGTACGAGTACACATGTGTGAACGCCGGCAGGCCACTTGGCATGGGCGTGCGGAGGGTCCCATGAGGACATGTGCACGAGTGCTCGGGGCGTGCGTGACCGTGTGCGGTAGGTGTGTGCAGAGTACAGCATGTGTTTGCATATCGGGAGTCGGGGATGTTTAGTAATTAAATCTCTTTTCATCCTTCTGCACCTGTCTCCTCCTGAAAGCTGAGAGAACAGACGTCAAACGGGACAAGGGCTGGATTGAATACAGCCAATTCTGAAATATTTATTAGCTTGCCACTCCGCTCAATGGAGGAGAAGGAATGCCAGCTAATCCACCCAGCAGTGCTCACAGCAGGGACATTTTTCAACAGGGGCTTCTTATATTTCAGCCACCGCTCGCTCTGTCCTAAAACGGGAGACTTTTCATCTGGGCCCACACAAGGTTCTCCAGAAAGCCCATTAGGGACGTGCAGGGCAGAGATCAGACCTGAGCACTTGTCCCCGGGTTCCTGTCCCCTGCTAACCCCTTTCCTGGGGCCCTCCTCAGGTGAAGCACTGGTGAACCAGTAGCAATCATGGTGGCCTGTGCCAGCCACCATTTAGGGGGCACTCCCCGTGTTGCTACAGCTGTGCCCTCCTGAGTGACCTGCGAAGGGCTGACTGCACGTATTGTGTCGAGAAAAATCCTGAGGCCCTATCTAAGGTCAGTAAGAAAGAGTGGAGTGATCCCTGAGCGGTGTCTGTCATTTTGACAGGAAGAGGTGGCTCTGTATTAGCCATCCCTGATCCTCACCCCAAACCTGTTCATCACCAATCACCGTAGAAGCCAAGGTCTTTACACCATCCACAAAACCCAGCCTCACCCACCCCACCTGCTGCTCTCTCCCCGCCCACTCCAGTTACACTGGCTGGCTTGCTCTCCCTGAACACACCAGGCACGGCCTCTCCTCAGGGCCTTTGAACGTGCTGTTTTTCCTCCTGGGTTCTCTCTCCACAGGTCTCCATGTGACCAGCCTCCTTCCGGCCCTGCTCAAATGTCACCTTATTAGAACCACCCTAAGGAAAACTTCCTTCCTCTGAGTCTGGCACTCCCTTTTCCCTTTGCCTTGTTGTATTATCGTCCATAACTTTAATTTGACATTCTATGTATTTGTTCATTTCATTCATTTCCATATTTGACAAATATTTATTGACTATTTGGGCCAGGCACCGATCTTTCGTCACAAACTGCTTTCCAGCAACTTGACCGTGACATTCCTAAGTGTGCTTTTCTTCCGGTTTCTTCTCTTTGGGGGGGTTCATGAAGCTTTCTGGATTTGTGGGTAGGAAGTTTTCATCCAATTCAGAAAACTTTCAGCCAACATTTCTTCAGATATTTTTTCCCACCATCTCCTTCTGGAACTCAGTTCCACAGATCGTCCCACTGGTCACTAAGATGCTGCTCTCCGCAGTCTTTTTTTTCCCCTCTGTATTACATTTTAGGTAGTTTCTGTTGCCGTGACTTCAAGGTCACTGATATTTATTTCAGCGGTGTCTAACCTGCTGTTAATCCTATTCAGTGTATTTTTCATCTCAGCTATTGTATTTTATTTCTCTCATATTTCTGCTTCCCTCTGTCTTCTTGGACATGAAGAGTATATTAATAATGGTTGTTCTAAATGTCATTGTCTGCTAATTCTACCATCTGTGACATTTCTGGGTCTATTCCTATCGATCGATTTTTCTCCTGGTTACGGGCCATATTTTTCTCTTTCTTTGCTTACCTTGTAATTTTTATTGGACGCCAGACATTTTTTAAATAAACTTTTTATTTTGGAATAATTTTAGTTTTCTAGAAGAGTTGCAGTGATGGCACAGAGTTCCCATACGCCCCATACCCAGTTTCCCCGCCATCGTCAACATCTTACATCACCACGGTACATTTGTCAAAAGTAACAAACTGACGTTGGTACGTGACTATTAATTAAACTCCAGACTGTATTTTGGATTCACTAGGTTTTTTTTTTTTTCATTACTGTCCCCTTTTCTATTTCAGGATCTAATCCAGAATATCACATTGTATTTAATCGTTATGTCCCCCTAAATCCTCCAGTCTGTGACAATTTCTTAGTCTCTTTTCATTTTTCATGACCTCAACAGTCTTGAGGATTACGGGCCAGGTATCTTACAAGATGTTCCCCCAAGCTGGGCTTGTCTGTTGTTTTTCTCCTGATGAGATTGGACTTAACGAGTTTTCGGAAAGAAGACCACCAAGATGCAATGCCCTTCCCATCACACCATACTGGAGGTTAGATAATGTCTACATAGCATTGCCACTGGAGTTAGCCATCACTCGGTGAAGGTGGCGTTTGCCAGATTTCTCCACTTTAGAGTTACTAATTTTTCCTTTCCCTACTCATTCTTTGGAAGCAACTCGCTAAGTCTGGCCAATACTCAAGGAGATGGGAATTAAGCTTTAATCTTCTCTAAGAAAGATTTACCATCTCCCCCCTTTATTTATTTATTCCATCTTATATTTATGTTCATATGCACTCATATATTTATCTTGCATTTTGGATTATAATCCAATACTACATTATTTATTCTATTGTCCAAATTGATCCCACTTTGGCTGCTGGGAGCTCTTTCGGGTTGGTTTCTGTGTCCTTTTGGCCTGCCCCATACCTTTGTTTTTGGAACACTTCCTCACTTTCTGATACTACAGGATGGTCTGACTCATCTTGTATTTTCCTGCTCTGGCCCCCAAATCTTCCACTTCTCCTTTTATTGAAGAATGGTATTAAAAAATGAAGATCTGGATGGCTACATTTGTTGCTACTGGGGTATCACTGCTTGTCGGTCCTCTCAGCAGACATAACCCGCTTATATGCACACACCTACAGCTGTTTCTGCATCTGTCCATGCGTATATATGTTCCACTAAATACGAGTTCATACTGATATCTCCAACTCTAACCCTCAGAGGTCATTCATTCCCCTTCTTGCTTATCTGTAATCTCCCTCTCCCACCACGAGAAACCTGGCCCCCACTATCCAACACCCATGTACTTATTTATTCAGCCAACATTTAAAAGTTTACATCGTCGAGGACTGGATTGGGTTGTGTTCCTTTAAATATTGCTGGCTTTGTTCCGAGATGCCGCTAGGTGGCATGGAATTGCTCTGATACCATTGAGGACGACTTGCTTTCAGCTTTGTTCATGTTAGTTCAGAGCGGCCTTTGTCCGGCGCTCACTCGTCCTCACTATTTTGATGCCCCAGGCGGTGGGAGGTCTTTCCACTCTGGCTCGTGTGAAGGGGACCCTTCCTCACGTCTCTGCACCCACTATCTATGCAGCTTTCCTCTTCGGTGTTCTCCCTTCACATTCTGGTCACTTGTCCTCCCTGAATTCCAGATTCTTTCTCAACTCATGTGACCTCCAGGCTCCACGTGGCTTCCTTTCCCCTGCCCTGTGCCCTGGCCTGGTACCTCTCCCTGGGTGGTGAGCTGGGGCGATCACACAGCTCACCTCGTTTGTTTTCTTTCCCTTAGGGAATCACTGTCCTGTGCCGCCTGTCACCCAGTGTCTGTAAACCACTGTTTTATAGATTTTGTCGTTTTCTAGTACTTTAAGATGAGAAGGTAAATCCAGGCCTGGTATGACATCAGAAGCAGAAGTCCAATCACTGTTGTAGGCACCCGGGATGCAGAGATACGTAAATGGACAAACAGCCCAGCCCGTGCCCTGTGAAGCTCGGATTCTAATGCAAGGGTCAGCAAACTTCTGGAAAAGGCCAGGTAATACATGTTTAGGCTTTGCGGGCCAAGAGGCAAAATCAAGGTATAACCATATCATGGTGATCTGTAATATGACTAGAAGCCAGCGATGTCACCATCTCTGTGACAGCTGCTCCACCACCATCCCAGTGTGACAGCAGTCATAGAGAGGAAACCAATGAGCACGGCTGTGTTCCAATAAAACTTTATTTGTGGATATTGAAATTTGGATTTTATATCATTTTCGTATGTCACGAAATGCTATTCTTTTGATTATTTTTAAAACCATTTAAGAATGTAATAACCATTTTTAGCTCAGCAGCCATGTGCAAGCAAGCGGTGGGCTGAGTTTGCTGACCATAGATTGGGAGAGATGGAAAATAATAAAGATAAATGAATTAATGATATGGTATCTTGGATAATAACAAGTGCCAACAAGAGAAAAATATAAAGCAAAAAGGGTGGGGGGGGCAGGTAGGTGAAACCTTAGACAAGATGTCCAGGGCAGGTCTCACCGAGAAGGTGACTTTTGTGTCAAAACCAAAAGAAAGTGTGACAACGAGCTGCCTGGTATTTACAGTAAGCAAGAGGTGTGTTTGCCATTGGTCTAACGTCTGCTGCCCTGACCAGACTTAACTCCTCATGAGCAGAGGCTGCCTGTGCCCCCGCCTAGCACAGAATGGGTGCTTAGTATAGAACAAAACACTGCATGTGTGCGTGTGTGCGTGTGTGCGTGCGTGCGTGTGTGCGTGCGTGTGTGCGTGTGTGCATGCGTGCGTGTGTGTGTGCATGCGTGCGTGCGTGTGTGTTACCTCGGCAGGTGACATCAGGCAGAGCTGAGCTCCAATTCCAACTCAGCCACCTTCCCGCTGTGGCCCCGGGGATGAGCCCCTTCACCTCTCTGAGCCTCGGTCTCGCACCCCACCAGGTGGCCGTGGGACTCATACGCCATGGCGTGTGGAACACGCCTGGCTCGTCCTGGCGCTTGGTTACAGGCTGCCGTTCTATCAGTAAGAGACAGGAGCTCTGCCCCGGAACAACCCCTGGGTTGGGTCTGTGAAGCCGGAGGCCTGGGCTTCCTGTCCCGCGTCCATCACGTCTGTCCTAGGAGACCTTGGACTCTCCGCAGTTGGGCTCAAAGCACAGGGACTCCCCACCGATCCCCATCGGGGAGTGGGCAGAGGAAGGAGCACTGTGCCAGGAGTCCAGAGCCCCGAGCTCCAGTCCTGGCTGTGTAACTGCCTCCCCTGACACCCTGGGCAGGTCACACCCTTGGACTGGACAGTGATCCCTAAGAGAAGGAAAAGGAGCGAGGCGGGCCCCATGACTTCCCCAGCGGCCCACCTGGCGAGTCCCCAGGCTACATACAACACGAGACAGGGAAAAACTAGTAGGAAGTGGAGCCAGGATTCAAAACCGAGCCTCAGTCTTAAGCAGTGCGCTGACCTGCTGCCCGCAGCGCCCAACCAGCTCCCCCGAGCAAGGGGATGGGACCTAGGACACCCAGGTTCAGTTCTTACCCTTGTCACTTCCTGGCCATGTGACCCCAGATGGTCATAATTGGAGGCTGACCCTGCTTGCAGGAGGGACCCTTCCTCCGCTCCTGCCATTCAGCCTGTCACCTCCCAGAGCCCGCTCCCTGCTCTGCCCCCACGGAAGCCCCCAGTCCCTGCCGCTGCTTCTGGTCCTTTCGCTCTTATATGGACTGTCGCCGCCTGTCCCCCTTTCCTCATTGCCTCCTGTCTTCCCACCAGAGTGTGATCTCCACCAAAGCCGCACCCAGGTTCCTTTTATCACCGTGGCTCTGGCATCTGGGACAGTGTCTGACAGTTTACAGGTGCTCAGAAAACACTTAGCCAACGGGCGAAGCCACAGACCCCTCAGCAATCATTTATTCAATCCAGAACCCCTCCCCATTACACAGCTGGGGGAGCTAAGGACCCCTTCAGGGAAGGGGCTCGCTGAGGGTCTCACAGGGACTTTGAGGCAGAGCAGGAGCAGGGCTGGCACTCCGCGTTTGTGGCTCTGCTGCACGCTGCTCCTCTCCGAGCCTCAGTTTCCACATCAGGACGTCCATCCCTCGTCACGTCACCCGGAGCACAGAAGCCAGCTCTAGTGAGCTGAGGCTGGGAGGTGGCAGGGACGAGCTCTTCAGAGCCACCGAGTAGGAGACCAGCCAAGGGAGGGTGTCAGAGCCTCAGAAGACCCCACCTGCCGGGACAAAGCACTCAGCACACTGCCCAGCTCAGAGCAGAGCTGCAGCCAGGGGCGCCTTTACTGCTACTATCATCCCTGCCCCGTCCACACTATTACTCCTGCTCCGTCCACACGCAAATGCGATGATGTGCGTGGAAGCGTTTTCTTCTTCGCGAATCCATGACATGGTGCAAAAGGCGAGGGGGCCCTATCTTATCTGTTTTACCAGTAACGATATTACGAACTTGTGTTTTCATTGACTGCCTTCCAAAGGGTATAAAGAGGATGCTATAAATCCGTCCTCACTGACAAACAACCCTGGGGTAGGAAGCAGGGAGGATCGTAACCTGTTCATCCGGGACACGGAGAGGTGGGGCGACTCGTCCAGGGGCTCCCAGCCAGTGGCCTGGCGGTGCTCGCCCCCGGCAGGGCCCCGGGAGCCCTCTCTCACCTGCTCCCCGGGGTCTGCTGGCCACAATCCAGCCCCAGAGTTTGGCTGACTCTTCCGAGGCAGGCCCCAGAGGAGCCCTCTGCCCGGAGCCCCTGGGGAAAGGGACAAGTCAAGGGCAGACGTGGCTGGTTTGGGTCTGATGCTGTAAAATTCATGGTGCCCAGTCAGCCATTAGCCAGCCCCTCGGGACGGACAGTCTGAGCATTAAAAGGGGCTCAGCCCACAGGAGCCAGCCACACGGCTGTCGCATTCCCGGCCCCAAATCCTCCCTCCCAGGGCTCTAGGCTGGCAGCTGAGCCGGGCCCGCCCACGTTCTGTCCTCAGTCCTGGGGCCCAGCCTGTGCCCATGTGAGAGCTGAGTGGGGCTGGGGTGCGGGGAGTGGGGGGGTTGCCCACTCTGGGTTGCCCAGGGGGCTGCCAAGGGGCCTGGCTTGAGTTGGCTTGTGACTGAAGTCAAGAAGAAATCCAGCATCCATCTGCTCCTTCTGAGCCAGGCCCTGTGCCGGGCGCCTGGGGCTCTAAGTAAAAAGCAGGTCGCTGCCCTCGGCAGTCCAACTGTGGAGTGAGATGGATGACCAGGCCACCTCGCCATGGTGCGGCCATCCCGGGGGAGGCGGCGTAACCCACCCCAGGCTGGTCAGGGAAGCTTCTGGAGGAGGTGACCCACTGTGCTGGCCGGAGGACAAGCAGAGGCACCAAAGGTAAAAGTAAGAAGAGGAGAAAAGGGTCCCAGGCGAAGAAGCACTTTCCTCACCTGTAAAATGAATAACAGGGCCCAGCTCAAAAAATGGTGAGTTTTATAAGAGAAAAGGGAGGGGAAAGCTCTTTTTAAAGCTGTGACTCATAGGACACAGGTGAGGAAGTATTATTGAGGCCCTTAATATAGACAGGGGTCCACGGTCCCCAGGTTCCTCCATCAGACCCCCCAGGCCTTCTGTCCCTGGGCTATTTCCAAGGCTCACATCGCCACAGCTCATGCTGTATCTATCCAGAGAGTTGGGACCCCCCAGGAGTCCTCTAAGTCACGTGCCCCCCCAGGAGCCATGCCAGGCACGAGGCAGAAGACAGTGCCCACCCGAGCCCCCTGTAGACAGATTTGGATCTGGGCATGTGCCACAAGGTCCCAACTTTGACCAGTGCTCGGTTTTCATCCTGTTTTCATCCTTACCTTGATGGTTACACTTGACATGTAGGACTGAATCATGGCTTTGATGGCCCCTTATGGGCATAATTAGGCTCTATGACCTTCCTGCCTTGGGCTTCACTGAGGGAAATACTTCTTTTGGTGTGATTCAGCCATCACCATGACAACCACCATCAGGATACTGCCCTTAATCACAGCGATCACCACCATTGTCATCACAAGCCTCGCTACAGGCACCACCCACCACCACCAGCATCACCACCACCATTACCATCGCCATCACCATCACCATCATCACCATCATCACCACCTTCACCATCACCACCATCACCATCATCACCACCACCACCATCACCACCACTATCACCATCACCATCACCACCATCACCACCATCATTACTACCATCATCACCACCATCATCACCACCATCACCATCATCATCACCATCACCACCAC
>PVKZ01008343.1:0-16573 GCA_004027375.1 Macroglossus sobrinus
TAATAATGCTTTTTAAATTTTCTTGTAGATATTTAATGGCGCTTGCTACCCTTATTTTCATTCCCTGTCAGTGTCAGCAACAGTCTCAGCAACATTTGCTCAGATTCCTCTGGGGCTCCGTGGTGATGGGTCTTTGAGGGTACAGTAGGAGGGGCCTTCTGGAGTGGGGGTTGGGGGCTGTGGCTCAGCCTCGGTTTTGTAACCGCGGCTGACAAAAATCTGCTGTTTTTCCTTTTTGGTCTCTTCTTGCTTCTCTGCTTTCTTCCTAGATGACTGGGCCCCACAGCCACAGCTATCTTAGGCAGGAATGTTCAGGGTACTTGCCGCCGGAACTCGCCACTCCTCTTCTTTCCCGTCCTTGTGCAGGGAGCTCCAGAGACTGAGGGGCAGCTTCTTTATCAACCCCGGTCCACCGCTCAACATCTGGGATTCTGGCCTGTGGTATAGTTCTTATGTGCAGATTACACGCTCAGAAGTGCTATTGTGCAGTTTGGGTGTTTTTTATTGAGTTTTAGATGTTTCAGCTTATTGTTATTTAAGGGGACAGATCTGGCGACGTCTCTCACTCTGCCATGTTTCCTGACATTCCCACAAACAGCTTTTTGGAGAAATTGCTTATTTCATGTCTAGGCAGAAAGTGTTCAAGGTGAGTCTGTATCATCTTGTCATCCCACATAGCAAGAAAGCTTTCAGAGTGCTAGGATCATGTCAAAAGGACTCAGGAGCCATTTTGAAGAGGTTTCCACTGGCCAAAGATGGAACCATTTGAGCCTCACCAGTGGGAATTGCAACAGATCGGAATGTATCAAATATGTTCAATTTAAGAGTTTCTAATTTAAAAACTGTTCACCTTAAGAAGATGATATAGGAAGCTAGTTTATCTTTTTTGACAACTGGAAAATATTAAGCAATTTGTTATTTGAAACTATCAAGTGTGTGTCCTTCCTTTCTTTTATGAACTGTACTACTGGGTAACCAAGTAGTAGATGAGAGGAAATGTTTCTGTATATTAGTATTTTAACTAATCAGTGAAAAAGTGGCAGAATATAATTAATTTTCAGTCCTTACTGAATGGTTATTAAACACCAATAGCTGCTAAGATTGCAAAAGTGGACATTACCTTTACGGTATGCTAATCAGACTTAGGCAATCCTGAGTCTGATTCAGTCTCCTGAATTTAGCTTCCTCTTTGCAGGAAATATAGAACATTTTGGAAGGCACCATGAGTGTGTAATTAGCAACATCTAGACTATGGGAAACAACAGGTCAAAGGGTCCTGATTATTCAAAAGAAAAACTGAAAGGAAATGATAGGGATGGAGAAAGGACAAATAAATTAAAAGATTCATGACATAAACTTTAAAAAACTCTAAAGATGCACATTTGGGTGACAAAACTCTTAAAAGTGATCATTATGAAAGTCAGGATAATGGTTAATTACGGTGGGAAGGAGAGTTATGATTGGGATAAGGAGAGTGGAAGTTTTCTGGAATGACTGGCAAAGTTATTTATTGACCTGTATAATGTCTACTATAAAATAATTCATTTGTTTTGTTTTCTGTATCTAATTAAGTGCTTATTAGCACAATACCTGGAACAAAAATACGCAATATACGTTCATGACTATAGACATTTTCACTGGCAATGTTAATGTAAATCCTGGTTTTTCTATTTTGGGGCTATAATTGTGTAGGGCAAAGTGTTGGCTGTTTGCCTTTAGCAGATGTCAGCTTAAAAAAAATCAAGTGACAGGTAAATCAAGCATTGTAATGCCTCATTTATGTAGAATCATTGAAAGCTTACCTAACTTTAGATGCCAGATTTGTGTTCTATGTAGGTATTTTTAAAGATGTATATTGCCTTCATTTATTTTACTTTTGTTATTTGAGTTAGTAAGAACTTCTATTGTAACTATACCAGGCTGTGGCTGCTTTTTAGTTGCTCTTCACTATTCCTGTTGGTTTTTTAGATGAAACAACTCATGTTTTCCATTGTTATTTGTGAGACAGACTGGCAGCCGCATCCCAACCTCCTTTAAGTCATTTTCTATCTGCCAGGTAACTAGATGCCATGTTTGCCTTTAATATGAGACTCCTCATAGGCATCAAATCCTATTATAACTAGGTTTTCATAACTGTTCCCAGGGCTTTTGGCAAGGCCAGGAATAGTGACTCACTTGCCCTAAAGGCAGGATCTGTGGGCCAGGCTTAGTTAGAGTGAGTTGGGTAAGCATTCACTCTTGAGGTGTCATGCAAATGCAGGCTTTTTGTATCCTGTCTATTACAATTTTGATATTTTCATCATGAATTTTTTGGCATTAATTTGGTGACACCTTAAATTTTGTACCTCATTACACCTCAGTCTTGGCCATGCCCTTTGATCTTTAAGGAGGCCAGCCAGGTCTTAACTGTGTTTTCTTCTGAAATATCCTGAGCTGGCTGCATTTTACGTGAACAGGGGGAAATGAGCATTTTGCTTCTCTTGTTCTGGATCCATTCTTTGAATTATACCCATTAAACTATAGAGAGCCCTATTGTGCCTGTGAATGAGATAGATGTTCATGCATCTAGAACAACTGGAAATTCTAAAAGCTTTTTCTTATGAGGCTTATTATAATATACATTTGCAAGGAAGGTGAATTCAAACAAAGGTAACTCCAAATTTTTTTCTGTCTTTTATTCTCTCAGGCCCATGAGAACGTATTTAACTACTTTAGTGTCTAGTAGTTGGTTTTTACCTAGTGATCATAATTGCATTGTGCTATCTTTAGCTAATTGAACTCTATTCCATTAGGTTTTAAAAAAATTAAATTTATTGGGGTAACACTGGGTACTAAATTACATAAGTTTCAAGTGTACAATTCTATAACACATCATCTCTGTATTGTATCATGTATTCACCACCCAAAGTCTAGTCTTTTGTCACCGTATATTTGATCCTATTTATCAGTTTGTTTTGTTTGTTCATTTATTGCTTTCTGTTTCATTTGCTATTTCTTTAAATGTTGTGATTTGAGTGCTAGTTTAAAAGGAATGAATGGAGCTTTGTTGAAGAAGCCATTATTTTATAGAAAGCAAATCCATATGCCCTTTAGAGTATTTGTAGATATTCTAAAAATTACATTTCTTTTTCAAAACTGTAAGAGTAGTTTCTATATGTATGACAAGACTCTGAAACAGTTGAGCAAGTTTTTAAAATTTACAATGCACATAGAGTTGTATAACCACCACCATGATCAAGAACAGTTTCATTACTCCCGAAGAGTTGTTTATCAAGTTTTAAATCACCCTAAGACACAGGTTACCTGTTACTCTTAGCCTATAATTGTATAAAGGATATAGTATAGATAAGCGTATTTATGTTGATGAGTGAAAACAGTGTAGATTATTATTAATACTTGGCCTTAAATTTCTCTTACTAAATTACTAGAGTAGCAAATTCAGCTCATGTGGACTGTTGCTATACTAAGTGTTCTAAAGTTCTGAATTTAAATCTTTAATGAATGACACAGATTTCTGTACTTCTCAGGGTTAAAATTATAGTGCAGGTAACAATGATTAAATTTAGTATTTGAATTTCTAAGTTGGCTAAAATGTTCAATTATCCTTGAAGGGTTGTATCATTCATCTTTTGTCAAAAAATTTAACAGACTTATCTGGCATACTGTATATACAGAGGTATTTATTTTTACTAGGTTGGAATCACATCGTTTCCTTTATCATGAAGGAATGTATTAATTAATATTTAAACCTAATGATATTTGAAGTACTTATGTTAAAAACTATGAAACTCCTAAGCATAATTATTATTGTTAAACTTATAGGAACAGGTATAGAAAGTTAAAGGGATAAGATATTTCATCTTTCAGATTCTGTATGTCCTTAGAAATGGAACTGGCATGATTTAGAGTTTTCCTATAATTCCTTCGATGCTATTAAGTAGAAACCTTCAAAGCTTACTTATATCTGCAAATTAGTCTTCTGTTAGTTTGTACAACTTGTGATTTGATTACGAGTATGTCAGGTAGCTGAAAACTTTCTACACTTTATATTAAGCTAATCTACACTTTATATTAAGCTAAGTAAAGCTTTTGCTTTAATGGTATTTTAAAAATGTACCTGGTTAGCTGATGTTGAAATTCTTGATAGTCAAAACTCTGCAGGTGTTTTTTCTTTTAATTTCAGGTAATTTCCTTAACTCAAAATAATCTGTAATAAACTAGTTTTCAGCAGACATGACTAAGTGAATATGGAATGATTCACTTTCCAAGTTTTTGTTTTTAAGTCAAATTATAAGAATGAGAGTTTTTTTTTTTTTTTTACTATGTCTGGGGCAGAAGAAAGATGAATTATTACTTAAAAAGTTACAATTGTGCATTGTTACTTTATGTTTGGTTTCTTTTTTAGTGATTGCTTCACCATCCTATCCATACCCCTCTGCTCCTATGCCTGCTGTTGCTGCCTCTGTGGCTCCACCACCACCTCTTGAAGTGGGAGAGGCTTCAAACCTACCACCACCACCTCCACCTTATTCCTGTGATCCAAGTGGCAGTGATCTGCCTCAAGGTAAATGGATTTCAGACTTGGGTGAAGGTTATTTAGGTCTGTGATTTAAAAAATATATATTAGAGCATCTCTCTGGTTAACCGGTAGGAGTAGGGTAGGGGAGACATAATGGAAATTGACTTGACAGCATAACACTAAGTGACTAAGGAAAGGAGCAACTGAAAGCTGAGAATATCTTCTCATAATCAAGAAGTGGGTGGTTGAGCTGACTCATGCCGCTGCATTTTGGTAGGTAGCTTACCTGTCTGCCTTGGAGAAGATTCTCAACTGGGTATCTTTGCTGTCTCAACTATTTCTTAAAAAGCAGGAGTCGATATCAAAATTTTCTCCTTTTCTGAAATCTACCACAAATATATAAAATTGTTACAGTCTTTGATATTTAATATTTAGGATTCTGAGTTTCGAAGACTTGGAGAAGTTTTGTTTGTTTTTTTATTTTTATTTATTTTTTATTTTTTTAGGAATTGGGGGTTTGATATGCCTTGAGTTTCAGCCCTGTGTTCTTGTTTCCCTAATTAAACTAAGGAGTAGCTTTCCATTGAACGTTCTTTGTTGCCCCTCACTTTGGCAGTGTTTCTCAAAAGAGAATTTGTAGTTGTAAGTTCTTTGTAGCTTATTTATACTTTCTTTGTTGTAAGGTTCTCTCTATTTTTCTAGCTGCTTCTCCTATTTTTTTCCCATCCCCTAAGGTAGTCATTAAGATCTCCTTTCTTTTTCTCTACCATAAAACTTCGGTATCACCTTTATGTAGATGATTCCTAAATCTGTGTTGCCTTGGCCTTTGAAGCTTTTAGGTACTAGTCTCTAGCTACTTGCTAGACATTTTCATTTGGCTTTTTTACTTTGACCTAAAACCCAGTCTGACTGTGAGGAAAGTTCTCATCTTTATTTCCCTTTTTTTCTCTCCAGGCCTTTGTATAATATTAACTCTTTTTGGTTTCCTATTTTGTTACTAGTATATCATGTATCAGTACTTCATTTCTTTTTATGGTTGAGTAATATTCCATTGTATTGATAACATCACATTTTATTATCTAATAGATGATAGACATTTGGGTTGTTTCCATTTTTTTGCTATGTGAATAATACTGCTGTGAATATTTGTGTGTGTATTTGTGTGTGTGTGTGTGCGTGCGTACGTGTACACACACACACACACACACGAAGAAATAGAATCCCTTGCCATTTAAAGTGGCAGTAAACATAAATATATATCAGGAGTCTCCAACTTAAAGAGGGGTTTTCTGAGAGTTCATTTGTTAGTGGAATTCGGGTTATATTATTATATACTCCAGGTCAGTCAGTAAAAATACATTTAGAGAGATAATTGGAATGCTAAGGCTATTCCTTCTTGCCCTGTACATTTAGTTTCACTTATGACATATTTTAATTAAGTTCTATGTTTGGAGAAATTTTATCACCTTAGGATATAACTTATTTTATTTAAAGTTACTGTTCTCATTGCCTCCTATTTTTGAAGTTGTAGTGGTAGTCATGTTAACTAAAAACAAGGTTGTTTTATACAGTGCTTTTTATCTCAGGCATCACGAATCTCAGCATTAGCAGAGCATTTACTTCGTACTATGTAGTAGGTCCATTAACTGAGAACTAGTATGATTGCTTATGTAGTATATTTGTATTGGAGTAAAATTTTAGTCTTGAGCAAGAAATGCCATTACTACATTCTTTCTAAATATTAGCAGAGTGGAGTTCCTGTAACATCTGCTAATATTAAGAGCAGAAATAAATATGTATTTGGTTATCAAACCTTGGATCAGAAAGTGATTTTACCTGTAGCAGTAAGTAAATGGTCATTTACTATAAATAAGTTAGAATTGAGGGTGGTGTTGATGTGGGAAGACAGTTACATCTACCTTAATACTCAAACGCTTTTTAAGTGGTAGCTCTAATTGCTTATGTCATCTAGTGACTAACATTAAAAATTTTTACTTTTAGATACAAAAGTTTTACAGTACTATTTCAATCTAGGATTGCAGGTAAGAATCATGTTAAAATTACTTAGATAAACTATATTAAAAATATACGTAGTTTTCATAATCAGCCTCTTGAACTTTAAGAGCCAAGGATACTATGTGGGGTCTAAAAGCTTTATTTTTGTCATTATAAAATATCTGAAGAAGATAAGGTCAGTTTTCTACTTTAGCCTCCCAGTGTTTCAGTTTCTCTTATAAAATAGTTGTTAAATTGTGGTGAGTGAGGACTCTAAGCAGCACAACTTTAGCATATATCGGCCTGCATATTTAACATGGTTTGCCAACCCTTCACTATGTTTTCTGTCTCACAATAATTGGTGGGTTATTTATCCTGCTTACCTAAAACATTTTTATGGGCTTTTCTGCGTTTCATGTGAAAAGTAAAAGTAATTTAAAGAACTGTGTTTGTAGCTATTTGCCAAACACTTGATTGTCACCACTCTTCTGAGTTGTAAATGTGGGTACTTACAAATAGCTTAATATCACTGAAAGGTGTCTCTGATTTCAGATAAGAGCTCTTTTTTTATTCTTTATTTTGTTAGTGTAGTGTAAAACTTAGATTTATGGATGTTTAACATACTCGCATCCCTGAAATAAATACCACTTTTACATAGTGTATAAATCTTTTAATGCCTTGTTAAATTTGGTTTGCTGGAAGAGCTCTTACCTCCTTTCATGATCGTTTTCCCCCAAAATTACTTGACTTCTGATATAACAAGATGGTATATTTCCTGAAAAGGAATGATGCATCCATCTTAAGATTTGGCAGATGATGGTAAACTAGATAGTCTCCTGGATAATGCTCAGATTAGTTCATATTCCCAGATGCTGATTTCCATAAAACCTCAGACAAATTATTTCCATAAAATTATCTTTCCCAGCTGGTACACATTTATAAATTAGGAGTAGTGGAGTGGGTTTTTGTTCATTGAGACTATATTTCATAAAGGCAATTTCAAGAATTGAAAACTAAACTACTTCCAGTTATGTTAGGTTATTAGTCACATGTGGAAATGTAATTCATTACACAAGCCTGAGGCATTTAAAATTATTCCTCCATGGGAATACAAGGAAATGCAGAAAAATATTTTAATGCTGTTTTTTCATAATAAAAGTAATAGCATTTATTATAGTACATCTGGAAAATACAAAAGTATAAAGAATACTCAGATCACTTGTATAACTGTTGTATACTTTGATAAATTTCCTTTGTTTAATTTATAAAATATGGACTGCTATGTAATTTTGTAAACTTTTAAGTTAACAATATGACCATTTTTCCTTTAAATATTTGACAGCATGATTTTGTTATTGCCTGTATTATTCTATCATAAATAGGTCATAATTCTTTCATCCACTTCCCTGTTACTAAATATTAGTGTGTTCACATGAGCTTTGTTTTTAAAAATAATGCTATAAAAGACATCTGTATATATATCATTATGTATATCTTTAATTTTCTTCAGATGCTTTTTTTCTAAAAGAATTTCTAGGTCCAAATATGAGATTAGAGACATTGTAAGTTGTAATAAAGAATAGATTTTACAAATGTCATATCTTCAAGGTCAAAAAAGTCATTGCTACCCCACCTGAAAATTATGGCCCAACTTTTTTTTTTTTTTAAGAGGAACTATACTATATACTACTTTAAGAACATGGAGGGTAAAATGTTTGTTTTTTCCCTTTCTTGGCAAAGTGCTATTACCACAACTACTGGCACTCCATGGTCTATGTGCCCCAGATGCAGCAGCAGCAATATCATGTAGAGAATTATCCAGTCTATACTGAGCCACCTCCTTTGGTAGATCAGACCATTCCTCAGTTTTATACTGAAGGGGAGAGACATGATGACACACAGGCAGAAGACTCAGCAAATGGTGAGTATGTAATGAGATTGCTTGCAAGAATGACAATTGGATTTTATTATGTGTAATTTAATAATAACCTTCAGGTATTTTATTAGATTTAAATACTAGACAAATGTTTCTCAATGCATGGTAAGTGGAGTCCTTGTGACCCTTTCAAGGTATCTGTCAGGCCAGAAGTATTCATCATAATACCTAGGTTTTTATGTCCCTTTCACTGTGTTACATTTTCATTGAGGGGGCAGAAATCAGCTGTGGGTAAAACTGCTGGCACCTAAGCACAAATCAGCTATGGTAACTATGTTAGTATCAGTGTTTTTTCTTTATTGCTGCACACTCATAATACAAAAATGTCAGTTTTATTTTTTGTTTCATCAAAGATGTTTTTATTTTTACTGAATATTTATCTTTGAATAATTCTTAATATTTCGTGTGACAATGGGAAGTATTCATAAGACATTTTGCATACTGAACTAAAGTATGATGATTAACCTAAAGAAAAGGATTTGTGAGGTTGAGATCTGAGCTGAACTAGCTGACCTTTATCATGGAACGCTATTTTTACTTGAAAGAATGATAGACCAACAATGATTATTCAAACTGAGGGATTTGGCAGACATTTTATCAGCTGAACAACATGAGCCTGCCACTTCAAGAATAACTGATAGTATTTTTTTGTCAAAGTTAAAATTTTCAGCTTTCAAACAAAAAGTAAAATTTTGGAGAACTGTTATCTGTCACCATGAGCTTAAGACAGCTTCCCAGTACTTAAGACAGGGTTATTAATCTGTTTTTTTTTTTTTACATTATGTCATGAAATGTTGTCAACATGTGGGAGATGTAACTTAGTGAAATAATATTTTCTCAGTTACCAATGCATAATGTTACCCAAGCATGATTTTGTAAAAGATCTATCCAAAATGCAAGATAAAACAGTAGATTTTCTTAACAAAGTTTTTTTAAGAAATTACTCCTTATCTAGTTTTGGTGTAGCATCAAAGAATATCTATAATATGTGAAAAGGATAATTATTAAATGACTTCTCTCTTTTCCAAGTACATGTCTGTATGAAGCCAGGTTTTCTTCATAGCCTTCAACCGAAATAACATACAGTGATTAAACATAGAAGCAGATATGAGAATCAAGCTGTTTTCTCTTAGGGCATACATTAGAGATTTGCACAAGTATAAAAGTAATGCCTCTTATCTCACAATTTTTTTTTTATATTTTGGAAAATGAACTCATTTTGCATAAAAATTTTGTGCTAATAAGTAGGACTTATTTTTGCATTAATTAATAAATATTTTTTAACTTTCTTACTTTAATTACTAATACAGTAAATATTGATAGACATAAACCACATAAACAAGCTATTTGAAATGCTCAACTTTTAAGAGTATAAAGTGGTCCTAAGACTAGAAAGTTGGAGACCCTTATAAGGATGATTGCTTTGTATACATGTTCACAGTATGATATAAATGGGGAGGCATTTTAGAGGATTTAGGATAGAATCTTTGGACTGCCCTTCTTTGAAAGCATCAGCAGGAAATAATAAATGATATAGAGTAACCTAACCAAATCTGTTTCCCATTCCAACACTGCTACTTGATGGTTGTGATCTTGGCTAAGCCTGATTTCTATAAGATAGGAAATACCTGACTTGCCAGGATTGCTCTAAAAACTAAATGAGACTTTATGTATAAGTATACCATGCCTGGCAAATGTGAGGAATGTGAATTTCTTTGCTTTTTTTTTTTTGTAAAGCATATTAATGGTTTTGGAATATTAGCACTATACAGAACCTTACCCCTAGTGTTTCATTGCTAAAGTAATAAAAAGTAGTTATCTGGGTGATGTCTGTGTTTTACTGGAAAACTATTGGATAACTTAATTGTGACCAACTCTTTAAAGAATTTGATTGACTGGAGGACTCTAGAGAATGTTTCTTCATGTATTAAGTCTGTTGGTGCCTAAAGGTGCCTAATTAACCTCCCAGAAAGATAGCTCTCACTAGGTAGAATACATTTGACACATTATACACACACATTTAAATTTTTTTTAATTCAGAAATGTTTATAGAATCTTGGTATCCTGTTATAGTTACATTTCATATCTAAAGTGCTCCTGCTGCAATTGCAGGAGGTCTTTCCTCTAGTTAATGCTAAATTTCATTTTTTACCTATAAGAACATGCATTTATATTGTTGTTTTAGTGAATCTTTGTATGTAAAGTGTACTACATGCATTCTTCATTTCAGGTACTTTTCCAAATGCTGACCCTGCATCTGTCCCTCATGGAGCAGTCTATTATCCAGTGATGCCAGATCCCTATGGGCAGCCACCTTTGCCGGGTTTTGATTCCTGTCTTCCTGTTGTGCCAGATTATCCATATGTTGCCCCCTGGAATCCCATTGGTGCAACATATTGTGGTTCTCATTTTCATGGTGCTATGAATCCTGGCCCAGTTGGCTATATTGCTTCACCTCCCTTAGCTTCTCATTATGTACCTCAGAATATGTAAGATTGAGCAGTATAAAGTATTCTTGCACTGCCATTTTCTTGCTGTTTCAGTTTTTTTAAAAGTGTTTTATGTTAGGTAGTTTAAGTGATTTAGGTGGTTAGAGTGGTTACTTATTATATCTATCTTTAAGATTATTTTATCTTTTGATTTGAAGTAGTACTTTAAAATAGAGGAATTTTACTTTGGTTTTTGAGTAAGGAAGTTAAGATGGATGTACAACTAGCCCCATGTTGAGCATACTTCATTGTATTCAGCTATCTTCTTTCAGCCCACTTGTCAACATTATATTAGCTGATGGTACCAGTTGATAAAAGGAATAAACCATACGAACTGTTTTCTTGGTTCAGATGTCACACATATTAAACTGCAAAAGTTGAATAACTTTCAATTTTCTCTAGAAAATAAAACCAAGAGCATTTGCTTCTGGGTAACTAACTTGATATTAAATGAGAGAGCTCTTCAGGTTTCTTAAGAATTGTCTGAACTGAGCTGTGTTCTATGATATTAATCAGTTTCGAAGGCACATGGTGCTCTACTTTATTTACATCTATCCCATATGCTATTGTTTAATATTGGATTTAGGTAATTGTTTTACTGCACAGTATTGAATTGGTATCCTTTGCACAGTTAGCAATAAATAAAAATTAACATTTAAATTTGCTCAAATGAGTGGGATTTTCTTTTTTGCATTTTCATGGCAGCAAAGAGTGAGGCATTTGATTATTCCAATATGTTTTTCCTTAGGTATTTTGATTGCAAAAGCGTGTGTATTTATAGCATGAACTGGCGGGGCCAGTTGAAATGTTTTTTAATCTCAAGACATTGCAATGCATACTACCATATCTAGTTCTGTTCCCTTAAGAATGTTTCCTTTTAGGTTGTATTTGTTTTTTTAAATGTTAAATCCCTTATAGAACTTTAGACTTAACTTTCTCATTGTCCTATACTTCCAAAAGTTGTCAAATCTCTCAGGTTTTGTTTTTGGACTTAACCTTGTAAATCTCTACTAGCATGCCTTGTCTCTAACTTTCTGTGAGACACATTCATCAGTCTTTCTGTCTTCTTTCTTTCATCTACCCAAAGACCACAAGATCTTCTGTATTCATCATTTCTCCTCTGAGGGCTAATTCATTATGAATGCTTTCTGTAGCTCCCCTAGCAAACAGCTATTTTAAAATTGTTTTTTCATTGCCACTAAACTTATTTATATTACCTTTTTTTAAGGTTATTTATGCTTATGAATCAGTCTGTCCTTTCTATCTTTAGCTATACCCCAGGCCAAAAGGACCATTTAAGACCTCAGGGTGTGAGGTGTTTGAATAGTTGACAAAACTGGAGTGGAATCAGTTGCAAAGAAGATATTCTATCTTCAATATACTGTTCTCAAGATGATTGATACTAAGCTCTAAATCAGTATACTAGTTAAGCCTTCTTTGTAATAGATGGGGGACTGATTGTGTTTTGTTTTTGCATTCTTGATCTTAACTACTCACTTTATAAGTTAGCATATAACAACTTTAGTAAAAAAAAAAAACTATAACAACCTACTGTTATATCATCTTTGCTAACCTGAAATCTCAATTTGTGCAGTCTACAAATTGTTTTATGTTTTAAGTAAAGGTTTATTTTAGTCAAGCTTAACATATGGAACAACCACTCCCAACACTTGTCAAACATGCTAACATTCTGAAATATGTAACTCAGAGCAAGCAATTGTCCTGTATCTTCAACTGTCAATGGTCCACTAATTAGCTTCCAAGGGGTGTTTTAGAAGGTTGCAGTCTATTTTCAGAATGTGGGTTTGGAAATTGGTTTTGAGACATGCTTAGGCTTCCTGTTGATTTGTATTCATTTTAATTTATTTTATTAAGTTTTTGGGGGTCACATTGGTTAATACAATTATGTAATTTTCAGGTATACATTATAATTTGATATCTGTATATTCTATTCTGTATTTACCAACCAAAATCCAGTTTCCTTCAGCTACCATATATGTGATCCCCTTTACCCACTTCACGCCCCCCCATATCTGACACCCTTTTCCGTATCTACCTCCCCCAAGCTGTACCCTCACAATAACCACTAGTCAGTCTATAGTCCATGTCCACGAGTCCCTTATTTACTGGTCCAGTTCATTTGTTGCTTTTAGGGTTATATCCCATATGTAAGTGATACCATGTGATTTTCATTTTTTTCAGTCTGGCTTATTTCACTTAGCATGATTATCTCAAGGTCCATCCATGTTGTCGCAAATGGCAGTATTTCATCTCTTCTCATGGCTGAGTAATATTCTATTGTATACATGTACCATAGCTTCATTAGCCAATCATCTATCATAGGATACTTTGATTGTTTTCATGTCCTGGCCACTGCAAATAATGCTGCTATGATTTGCAAATGTCTATTTAGATATGGATTTTCAAGTCTTTGAGGTAAATATCCATTAGAGAGATTGCTGGATGATATGGTAGATCAGTTCTTAGTTTTTTGACAAACCTCCTTACTGTTTTCCATAGAGGCTATACCAATTTGCAGTCCCACCAGCAGTGTATGAGGGTTCCTTTTTCTCTGCATCCTTTCCAACAATTATTACTTGTCCTGTTGATAACGACTATTCTAACAGGTGTGAGATAGTATCTCAAGGTGGTTTTGATTTGCATTTCCCTAATAGCTAGTGATGTTGAGCAGCTTTTCACATATTTGGTGGCCATTTGTAAGTCCTATAGGGAGGAGTGTCTGCTCAGGTCCTGTATAATTTGGATATTAGGTCCTTATTTGCGCCGTTGCTTACAAATATATTTTTTCCATTTTGGATGCGGATGCTTGTCTCTTTACCTTGTTGACGATTTCTTTTGCTGAGCAGAAGCTTTTTATTTTGATGTAGTCCCATTCATTTATTTTTAGCTTTTACTTCCCTTTCTTTTGAGGTCAAACTCATAAAATCCTCTTTAGGTGCAAGGTCTTTGAGTTTAGTTCCTATGTTTTCTTCTATGCATTTTATTGCTTCAGGTCTTATATTCAGGTCCTTAATACATTTTGAGTTAACTTTGGTGTGTGGTGAGAGACGTCAGTCTAGTTTCATTCTTTTGCAGATAGCTTTCCAGTTTTCCCAGTACCAGTTATTGAAGAGGCTTTCCTTTCTCCACTGTATATTTTTGGCTTTTTTGTCAAAAATTATTTGCCTATAGAAATATGAGTTTACTTCTGAACTTTCGATTCTGTTCCACTGGTCCATGTGTCTGTTTTCCTACCACTACCATGCTGTTTTGATGACTGTCGCTTTGTTGTATAATTTGAAATCTGGCAGAGTGATACCTCCAGACTCATTCATTCTTCTTTCTCAGGATGGCTTTGGCAATTCAGGGTCTTTTGCGCTTCCAAACAAATCTGATGATTCTTTGTTCCATTTCTTTAAAAAAAGCTGATGGGATTTTGATGGGGATTGTATTAAATCTGTATAATGCTTTAGGTAATATGGTCATTTTAACTATGTTGATTCTTTCAATACAAGAACATGGAATACCTTTCCATTTCTTTGTATCTTTGATTTCTTTTAATAGGGTCTTGTAGTTTTCATTATAGAGATTCTTCACATGTTTCATTAAATTTTTTCCTAGGTATTTTTTTGTTGTTGTTGCAATTACAAAAGGAATTATTTTTGTACTTCTTTTTCTGATACTTCTTTATTAGAGTATAGGAATGCTATGGATAATTGAACATTGATCTTGTATCTAGAAACTTTACTGTATTTGCTTATTGTTTCTAGTAGTGTTCTTGTGAGGTCTTCAGTGTTTTCTGTATAGAGAATCATATCATCTGCAAATACTGACAGTTTGAATTCTTCGTTTCCTATTTAGATGCCTTTTATATCTTTTTTCTGATTGCACTCGCTAGGACCTCCAATTTTATATTGAATAGCAGTGGCAATACTGGACAGCCTTGCCTTGTATCTGATCTTAGAAGGTTTTTAGTTTTTCACCATTAAGTATAATGTTGGCTGAGGGTTTGTCATAGATGACCTTTATTATGTTAAGATACTTTCCTTCTATACCGATTTTGTAAAGTGTTTTGATCATAAATGGATGCTGTACCTTGTCAAAGGCCTTTTCTGCATCTATTGATATATAATTCTTATTTTTTAATTTGATTATATGGTGTATCACATGAATCGATTTGCATATGTTGAACCATCCCTGTGCCCATTTGATCGTGCTATATAATCTTTTTAATGTTGGCATATTTGGTTCACTAGTATCATATTTGGATTTTTGCACCTGTATTCATGAGAGATATTGGTCTGTAGTTTTCTTTCTTTGTGTTATCTTTACCAGGTTTTGGTATCATGGTGATATTGGCCTCATAAAATATGTTGAGAAGCATTTTCTCCTCTTCAATTTTTTGAAAGAGTTTGAGGAGAATAGGTACTAAATGTTCTTTGAATGTTTGGTAGAATTCACTGGTGAAGTCATCTGTCCTGGACTTTTACTTTTTGGTAGGTTCTTGATAAATATTTTAATTTCCGTACAGCTGATTGGTCTATTTAGATTTTCCAGTAATTCTTGATTCAGTCTAGGAAGGTTATATTTTTCTAAGTACTGGTCCATTTCTTCCAGGTTATTAAATTTAGTGTTATATACATTTTTATAGTGTTCTTGTATTATCCTTTGTATTTCTGCAATGTCAGTAGTAATTTCCCCTCTTTAATCCTTGATTTTGTTTATTTGTATCTGTTCTCTTTTTTCTTTAAAGAGTCTAGCCCAGAGGGTTGTCAATTTTATTAACTTTATCAAAGAAACAGCTTTTTGTTTCATTTATTTTCTAAAGGTTGTTTGTTTTTAATTTTATTTGTTTCTGCTCTGGTTTTGATGATTTCTTTCCTTCTGAATTTAGGCTTCATTTAATCTTCCTTTCGTATTTTTTTTTAAGATGAAGCATTAGGTTGTTTATTTTGGCTCATTCTATTTATGGAAGAAGGTCTTTATGACATGAACTTTCCTCTTATGATCACTTTTGCCTTGTCCCTAAAATTTTGACATGTTGTACTATCATTATCATTCGTTTCTATATATCTCTTGATCTCTCTTTTTATTTCTTCTCTGACCCAGTTATTCTTCAGTAGCATGTTGTTTAATCTCCATGTATTAGTGGTTTCTTTGCATTCTCTTTGCAGTTGATCTCTAATTTCAAAGCATTATGATCAGATAATATGGTTGGTATGATTTCCATCCTCTTATATTTGTTGAGGGTATTTCTGTTTCCCAGGATGTGGTCAATCCTTGAGAATGTTTCATATGCACTAAAGAATGTATAAAAGCAGCTGTTAGGGGATGAAAGAGACTGTCAATGTCAATTATGTCCAGTTGATCTAATATGTCATTTAATGATGTTATTTCCTTAGTGATTTTTCTGTTTGGATGATCCATTCTTGACATTAATAAGTGTTATGTCTTCTTGGTGCATGATTCCCTTTATCATTATGAAGTCTCCCTCAGTATCTTTCTTTACCTTTTATTTAGAAGTCTATTTTGTCCCACATTAGTACCACTACTCCTGCTTCTCTCGGAATTCCATTTGCTTGAAATTATCATTTTCCACCCTTTTACTTTGAGTCTATATTTGACTTTGGAGGT
>PVKZ01008344.1:0-16591 GCA_004027375.1 Macroglossus sobrinus
AGTCTCGTGGATCTCATTCTCTCGGCTCGCAGGGCTGCAGCCTGCTTAGGACGGTCCAGGCGCCAAGCATTGTCTGGGTCTTTTCAAACAGTCGTGTTTCCCGATATTCGTAACCGACAGGTGCCAGGCACTGTCCTGACAGCCAGACGGGAGGGGCACTATCAGACCAGGAAGGGGCGGGAGGGGCTGGGTGACACGTCCCAGGCCAGGGCGTGGGCTGCGGTGGCTGCAGGGACTGAGGTCCCAGAGTCCGGCTGTGGGGTGCAGGGTCTTAAACCAGCCATGAGCAGGCCGAGCAGCTTGGAAGTCGCTCCTTCTTCCTGCGAGCGTTTTGTGGTGCCCGACCAGCGCCGGGCCCCGAGTCCCCGGGCCGTGGAGGTCATGGCTCAAATGCCTAATTGGACTGGGAGACTTGGGTTTGCTCTTACTTTTACTTTCGCACGTGGTGTCGAGTGCGGGAGATGATGCAGTGCAGAAAACTGGGGTCCCTTGTCCCCTCCAGATGCCCCACCCAGGGCACCAACCCGCAAGCGCTCGGTGTCCCGACAGCACAGCGAGCACCCCCAGGTGAGTTAGGAAGGCAAGGTAATCACTGCTCCTCTGTCTCCCCACGTCCTGCATTTCTGGGCCCTTCAGGCGGCGTCTGGCACGTGGGGAACCCCCCCATCTGAGGGGTGTCCCAGCACTGGGTGTGTGCTTGCTCCCTCTGTGAACGGGGGTGGGACCGGCACGCGGGGCAGGAAGGAGGGGCGAGAATGGGGGTCGAGGGGAATGCAGACCACCAAAGGAAAGGCAAACAGACGACGATGGACGGTAAGCTGCCCCCCGTGGAACCAGACACTCCCGGGGGACGCGGCAGAGCTCGCCCAGCTCTGCGGCATTACACGTTAAAGTCTGCGCTTGTGAAACGACTTCCTATGAAAAGGCCGGCGTCACCAGAACTGAAATATATTTCTTACCAGAGATGACAAAGGGTCAGTGCGTTTGCTCTAAGCCGTTCTCTTATGCACATTTAAAAACTGACACAAGGAAGCAGAAAATAGGAGAAAAAAATCTATATGCAACTGACAAAAAAGCAAAAAAAAAAAAAAACCCGAAAACCCCAAACTCTTTTATATTATTAGCAACTAAAGACACTGCAAACGAACCAGGCCACTGGAAGTCACTCCGGACAATGCCGAGCGTCACACAGCGGGGATTCTGATCAGGGTGGGTGGGGACGTCCACACCCACGCGGAGTGGAGCGAAGCAGCCTCGCCCGCTGGGTGGGCACCCGGCACTGTGACCCAGGGCCTTGTTCCAAGCCGTTCGCTGTGATTCCAGATCTGTGTCACCGAGAAGTCACGGTAAAGGCAGAGAGAGGCCTTGCTGTGGCAGATGTGGGTAGAAATGTGTGTGTTCTAGCTTTACTATAAAAAAAAATTAAAATCACTTAAAGCCTGCCAGCACAGTGACATGTTTCGGTCTCCTTACTTGTGCTCCCAAAACTATAGCGTGACTTTCATGATCTTCAACGCCACTTGGACACGTGGGGAACTAATAATAATAATAACATCCAATCACATTAAAATCATGCGGCGTGATCCGTGGAAAGCTTTAAATGTGTGTGTTCGCTGCCCAGGGGTGTGGCGGGGGGACCCCGCTGAAGCGAAGCTGGCATCCGTCTCGATGACATGGTTTCCTGACTGGACACCGGGGAAGTCACTTAATCTCGAAGTCTCACTTGAGGCCTGCAAAATGGGGCTGAGGCAGGAGCCGCCCGCCAGGATGGCGGGGCGCAGGGTGAGCAGCCGGGGCGTCCGCAGCCTCGGTGAACGTCCCCGCTGCGAGGGGCTGAAGCTCTGGGGGTGGCCCGGCCTCTGTCACCACCGGTCGGCTCTGAGCCGGCAGCGGCCGCAGGCGCTCGGCGCTCAGTCGTGAGGACCAAGCCGAGAAGATTTATATGGACGCTGACGTTTGAATTCCCATTAGCGTTGGCATGCCGTGAAATATTCGTATTTTGACGTTTCCCCAGCCGTTTGAAAACATAAAGAGCGCTCTGAGCTGGGGCCCAAGGGAAACACGGGCAGGATGCGCCGGGCCCTGAGCGCGCTTCGCCGACCCGCGGCCAGACGGCGGCTGGAATTCGCATCAGTGCTGGGGTCATCACCGCACTGTCACCCCCCCCCCCAAAAAAAAGAGAGAGAGAAAACGGAACATAAACCCTGACATCCCGTGATCGTCGTCCGTTTTAATTTCCCTTTTTTTTAAATCTTCTTCAAGATGTTCCAATTTTTCTAAATGAAACATGTCACCGGGAGTCATTTTATAACTTACAAAGGTAAACTTTAAAAGTAGCGCGAGCCAAGATCATCCGAACGTCTGGAAGAAAAGCAGGAAAAAAAAGCGCGCGCCGTTGCCAGGAGACCCCGTCCCCGTCGGTTTGGATGACGTGCGGGGGTCCGTCTTGACCGTGAGGGGACAGCGCGGGGACCAAAAGCAAACACCTCCGAGGCGCGGGGAGGGGCCGCGTCTCCTGCCCGGGCTGCAGGGGAAATATTTACGCTGCTGGTGGACCCTGTCGCCGGAGGGGGGCTTGGGGACAGATCTGGGACGGGGCGAGGGGCCGGAACCTGAAACCGGCGTGCGCGGCGAGGACGTGTCCGGCCCCAGGCCCCGCGCGGGCGCGGGAACGAGCTTTGGGACGGGACGTCTCCGTCTGCTTGTTTCTGACTCGAGTGAATGCGTTTCCTCGCGGGAGATTCTTCTAGAAGGGGCCTACGCGATGCGGAGGCTGTCGCTGAAACGAACGGGCGTGTCCGCGCGCGCGCGCGCACCGCATCCGCAGGCGCCGTGTTCCCTGCGGGCGTCTCCCGTTTTGCGCCGCGTGGCTCAGAGATTAATGAAACTCCCGCCTCATCCCCTGCTTCGTTAAAGTTTGCACCAGCCACCCCGTCGCTGCCCCCACCCGCCTCCACATAGACTCACACCCAGCTGGTGGTTCACCCTCATCACGTGCGCTCTGGGCTCATGGGGCACCCTGTCCCCTAACCTGGAGGGGTGAACGTGACCAAGTCTCCACAACCCCAGCCCTAGCTGCTCGCCAGGGCTCGGAGCTCTGCCTCTCCCAGGAAGCCACAGCCAGTTCCGAGCGCTGGGGACACCGCCAGCAGGAAGCGATGACCCCCACCCTGAGATCCGCCACCTCTGCAGTTCAAGACAACCCCGGTCACATAAACGAGCAATAAAAAACCCCAACGGGCTTCGAGAGAGGAGGAGGAGGGACGGGATAACGCTCGCGCAGAGCAGAAGAGCGGACGGAGCAGACTTTGTCATCTGCTCCCACAAAATAAAATGGACACTGAGAAAGGACACGGAGGCCCCACGAGGGATTGGAATCGGAGACACACGGCACCGAGGGGCAAGGGTCCCGGAAATCCTCACGAGGAGACGGGAACCAGAGCGAACCTCACACTGATGGAAGCGAAGACGAGCCCACAACAGAAATAGAAGGGAGAAGAGAGACGCGGTTCGCAAATACAAACACGAAGAGATAAAAGGATTTGAGCGTGACACAGACTGAGGTTACACAAAGAAGACGTGACACGAGTAACAGGTGTTTCTGGGAAGAAAAAGGTGGACTGAGCTGGAGCAGCGGAAACAGCGCCCGCAACGTGAGGGGACGTCCTGAGGTTCGGGGACGAGACCGTGACGCCACGTCCGAGGACAGCTCACTGGCCTTAGATTCAGCCGTGTGACGCTCTGAGAAAAAGCCTGTCCTGGGGGTGTCCTGGCCAGAGGACAGGAGTGGCCCCGCGGGCCGAGTGTCGCCCGCCTCAGCTGAGCCTAGATAGTGACAGGACAGGCGGGGACACCCCCTCTGGATGACTCGCTGAGCCAGGGCTGCCCTCGAGGTGCGAGGACGTCCTGGGGGCACCCCGGAGCTGACCCCGCGTTCTGCCGTCACCCGTCCTGGGTGGGCGGCAGCCGGGAGTCCCTGCCATGCGTGAGCAGGACCCCGCACCCCCAGAGCTCGCCCACAAGGAGCGGCTGCTTTGGGTTCACATCGGACAGTTCTGTGTGGACGCCCTGGGCTGGCGGGTCCGAGACCTGGGATTTTCCCCTGAGTGGCCCCTTCTGCTGCTTCTCACCGCAAGACGTTGGTCTGTCCACGCAGAGACCCCCACGTTCGGGGGGCCTGGCCCGCACGGCTGCTGCCCAGGCTTCAGGCGGACACGCAAGCAGACAAAGGTGGGGGCGCCGCTGAGGGCACCCCGGCTCCCAGAAGGGTCACGGAGCGTCGACGTGTGGCTGTGCGTTTGCAGAATCTACGACCTACTTTCCACTAACTATTTAGCGAACACGTCGTGTCTCTCTGGGAAGTAACTTGGGGACCCCCAAGAGTTCAGCCCAGTTTCCATGGCCTCGTGCTCTCCGAATCAACAGTCTCCACGTAAAATCTCCTGGTTAAAAAAAAATATGAAACTACACTAAAAAACTACTTTTCTGGCAAACAGCGTTTGCAACCAGTGTCCAGGAGATGTGCGCGTGCCCAGAGCAGCAGCCGTGAACTGGGAGAGGCCACTCCGGGGACCTCAGGCCTCAGGGGACACTCCCCACGAGGCACCTCCCACGTCTCCCGCCTGGGGTGGCAACTGGATCAGATGTCTCCCCCCAGTGCCCCCCGCCGCCCACTGTTTGCATCATCTCTCCCCTCCCACCCCCTGCAGCCGCCCCCAGGCACCTGCTGTCTGCTCAGCCCCTGGCTCTCACCTCTTTGGGGATGACGCGCTGAGTTGAGTTTCTGAGGCCGCCAGGCAGAGATCCTGGACCGTGGGCAGGTATGGGCGAGTGTGGGTGTGTCTCTGCACCTGGGGACGGCCGAGCTGGCCCTCGGAGACGGAGGGGACACGGGCCCCACGCTGGCAGCGGTCACAGCGGGTTTGCCTCTGGCTGGAGAAAGCGGGTTTTAGCATCCGCCTGGCTGTCTTCTAAACCTGAACTCACAGCGGATGAGCCAACAGCCAAGGAAACCCAGCAACACGTGCAATAATGAGCGACAAATAGATGTGTACTTCTGTATTAATGAAATAAATATTTAGCAGGTTATTTGGGATCTTGGTTATACCCTCCGATGTTTAAAAAGTAATGAGAGGTTTATGAAAACTTTAAACGATGACTAAGTAGGATTGTCACTGCGTACCTTTCTTCCTGAATTCAGAAAGAGAAGGTGTATTTTCTGAAGAGGGCCGGGCCACCCACCAGAACGGTGAGGACAGGCTGGGTCACCACACGAGATCGTAAGAGCGCAGTGTCAAGCCCGGCCTGGGTGGGAGGCGGCAGCAAGCTCCCAGCTTATGGCCGCCGGGGAAACCGGGCGGGGACTTGGGGCTCAGGAGACCGCTGAGGCCTGCGAGGGAAGTCCAGCGCCCGTGGCAGCCACAGCGCTGGCCGAGCGGAGCAGCCCTGCAGGGCCCGGGGGAGCCATCGCCCCCCATCCGTCACCAGCAGGAGAGCGTCAGCTGCCCGTGAGGCTCAGGACGCCCTGGGCGTCTGCACCGAGGGGCTCAGACGCGCCCAGCGTCGCCGCCCCGCGAGCAGCTCCCGGCAGAGCCCGGCACGGTCGCCGTGGGTCCCGGGGTCACCGGGCGGCCCCTGCAGAATGGACACTGGCTGCGCAGAGCCCGCCGGCCGCTGAACTGAGAACGGGCCCGACAGCCCCAGAGCGGCGCAGTGGTCCACCCGAGCGTCCTTCCGTTCAGGAGGGGACCCGCCAGCTGCACCTCTGTCCCTGCCTCAGTCCCAGCCGGGCGCTCGAGGCACAGCTGAGCCCCTGCGCCTGCCTGGGCCCCTCCAGCTGCAAATGGGCCGCAGCCACCCCGCCCCGCACTGTCTGCGAGAGCCGGGAGGACGGCGGCGCTGGAACGCGCGGGCCTCCGCGCAGAGGCGGAGACGCCACCGCGGTGCCCGCCACCGGGGCGCCCGCGTGCCTGGCGCGGCCCTGCGCGGCCCACCTCGAAGGAGCCGGCCCACGGGACACGCGGCTTCTTACACGTTTGAAACCGCTTCTCTCGGTCGCTGCGAACAGGCCGCAGACGCGCACCTGGCGGACAGAAGCGCGCGCGCACCTGGCGCGTCCCACCTGCAGCGCCGCGCCCGGGGCGCGCGGATGCCCGCGCATGCGCACGGTGGGTCCTTTAATTTTTCTTTTTTTTTTTTCTTTTTTGGCACGAAGGGCTCCTATCCAAGCAAAACCCGGTGAAGCCCGGGAGATCGGGACGCGCGCACGGAGCTTCCCGCCCCGCGGCGTGTCTGCGGCAGCCCGCGTGGCGTCGTTTAAACGGCGTTCACCTGAAAATCCGGGCGCTGCGGGCTAACAAAGTTATTTTCTGCTTAGGGGACAGCGACGTGGGCATAAAAACGTTCAGACGAGACTTTCGATGAGATTCCTGGAATCCTAAGGAGACGTCTGTGTTCCTGCATAAAAAAAAAAAATGCAGAAGGATGAGAAGCGGCGCCCACGGCCGTCACCTTCAGCGTCCCCCGCGCGCACCTGGCCAGCTCCCCTACCCATAATGCACTAAGTGGATGATTAAAAAGAAATGGGGGCTCAGCCGAGGGTAAGCGCGGGGGTCCCCAGAGCCTCGCCGAGCAGCGAACCGTGCACCTACAGCTGTCTCCACACAGGCCCGACATTCCTTATTTATTTGTTATGAAATATTTATGGGTGTTATGAAAGGTTTAAAATAATGTGTCTGTGGCGCGCTCCCCCTCGCGCGCCCCCCCCCCGCCCCCCTCGCCGGGCGCTGTGTTATAATGCACCAGTGATTCTGGGCTCCGGACAGGGCGAAGCCCATTAGGAGCCGAGGATCCCCTGTATCACATTTTTTCTGCCTGAGAGAAAATATCATTCCTAGTAATTTTCTACACTTAGACAATCGGCGTCGGCAGTAAATAATTGATGTATGAATTGAGGGCTAAACTCCGACACAATATGACTTTATGTCCAGGGTGACTCCCAGCAGATTTGGATCTAAATCATCTTGCAAAATGGGTTCTTTCAGGGAGAGGGGGGGAAAAAGAAGCTTTTTGAAATTATTTTAATGGAAAACGGGGACCTCTGTGCGCCACTTCTTTGGATGAGTTCTTGCTTTGCATGGCTGGTAATAAGACGAGGCGTCTCCCCATTATGACACGGGAAGTGTTTCATTTGTGATCACAGATGGATTTCTTTTTAAGACAAGCTGTTTTTATTCTGTTCATCTTTTTTGCTTTTTTTTTTCTCTCTTTCTCTCTTTTTTTTTTGGTGCGGGTGTGTGTCTGCGTGTGATTGTGTCAGTGTGTGGTAGGCTGCCCTCTGCTTTTCATCCTAGTATCTTCCTTCGGAAGCACGATGATGATTAAAATTACAAGCCCGAGATATTTGCAAGGTAAAGATATATAACTAGCAGAAAGGCCTCAGATAAAGGAGTACACGTTGCCTGCCTGCGCTGCCACAATTAAAACCCTTTCATCATGAGAAGAAGAGGCTCCTCCAAGAGGCGGGTAGTGGTGGGAGGGTGGGGAGAGGATGGGCAGATACAGAGGAGAAAGCTTTCATGAGCTCGTTGGAGGAGACACGCGTTATAGCGTCGTAGCTTTAGTGGAAGGCCAGACAAGAAGATCAAAGAAAACAAATTACGTGAAGACCCAGAGTGAGATTCTCTATTTGTTTTACTGTGCTCTGGGGGAATGAAGATTTGGAACCATGGAAAGTCTTTTTTTTATATATATATATATAATTTCATTTTTGCCGCAACCGAGATACAAAGGCTAGAATTGAAAGCCAGGCCCTCTCCTCTCTGAAGGAATCTTATCTTTATAATGATTCTCTCTAGTATTTACAATGGCATACATTTGTGTTTATTTTTTGACCCTGTGTTTCTGTAAAAAAAAAAAAATTCAGGTCTTTCCTATAGTAAATTTAATTACATTTATGGTATAAACTAAGAGATAAGATGAAATTCGCAGCCTCCTGAAAAAATCCTACAACATGGGCGAGACCCGCCTTGAAGGTCGCAAGTCTGAGCCCCCTCCCCGACCCCACCCCCCCATGTCCGAGTTTCCACCCTCTCTCCCCGAGTCTCGCTTCCAGGAAACTTCTGGCTCTGAGTTCCTTCCATAGGTGGCACTCACGTCTCTGTGCACGAAGTCCGGGAGAGATCCCCGCTCGGAAGCTGGGTTTTGAAAAGTCCACGCTCTCAGAGAAAGAAGTGCACTGATTTCTGAAAAAGAAATGTGGATGGATTTCTTTAAGGATCAGCCTTAGACACGCGTTCTTAACTAGTTTAATTCAGGTTGTGCCTTTACTCGTACGTGGTGGTGAGTACTTTCAGGGGTACATGTAACAGACACTCTGGGCCAACCCTTACGCATGTGTGTGCACGCGAACGTGTACGTGCGTGCACAAAGGTGAGTGTGTGCTGAGCACGAGCGTGTGTGCGTGTCTGTGCTGTGCACACACGTCTTGTGGTTTTCCGGTGTGCAGAGTTGAGATAGAGGCGCCCAGGGAGAAACTGAGCTGGAAGCAGCGTGGCTAGAGCTGGCGGAGGGGTCGGCTCGGCTGCGGGGCCTCCCTCAGCACCGGGTGGGGTGCGGGCTCCGCCCACGCGCGCACGTGCGCACGTCTGTCTGTGTCTGAGCGTGAGAGAGCGTGTGTGCACGCGTGCACAGCACCAGTCGTTTGCGTGTGGGCCTATGTGCGCACGTGCGTGTGCACGCGTGCCTGTGGGGTGAGGGCTCTTGGAGTCGTGGGTGACAAGGAGTCAGCTGTCACAAAGATGTCGGCCGTCACGAAGACACCGTCTGTCGTGGTTTCTGTGCGTTTCCTCGTGAGGCTGGAGAATGGAATCTGAACCGCGGGAGTCGCTGACCCTTGGGGACAACCTTGCCCACTTCTTCAGGAAGAGACCGCGGAGTCTGAGCCACTCCCCGCGGTCACAGGCTGGTGCGTGGCGGAGCACAGGTGGCTCCTCAGGTCTCAGACCCCAGGACGTCCCATCGAGAACTCAGGGTTCTTCCCGAAGAGTGGGACTCGGCAGCATTGTCCTAAGAAGGCCCCGGCTGGCAGGACAGTGGGGCCCCGGCACTGCCCCAGCCAGGACTTGGGCCCAGGCTGGAGTGTCACCCGCTGGAGGTCTGGCTGGCCCAGGGAGGCTCCGTGGGGGACAAGGCCCAGGTCCGGGGTTGCTGAGGGAATAAGTGGGTCACATGGGGGGGCAGGAGGGGCTGCCCCCCAAGCCTGCTCCACCCCCACTGGGCAGCCAGGGCCAGGCAGAGTGTGTCGCACACTCAGAGGCCACGTGTCTGTGTTTACGGCTCCTGCCGGTGAGGCTGGCATTTCGCTGGGAAAAGGACTAATGATTTTCTGGGGTTTGGTCCCCGATGTCACCGTGGGTGGCTCCCTGGCCTGGGCCGAGGCCTCGGCGCCCTCTACAGCAGGCAGGAAGGCCCTGTGTCTGGGCCAGACGCTGGTGTGGGCCCGCACACCGTGATGGGGGACCCATAGACATGCAGGAGTCACTGAGTCACCCCGTATGTTGGGGTGACATGCAGGTTGTCAGGAAAGCGAGAGCCTGGGACCCCAGGGAGGTCAGGGTGCCCAGCCTGCGCCCTTACCACCGGCCACAAGGAGGACACTTTGGGTCGGGGCTCTGCTCTGGGGACGGCGGGTCCCGCCCCCGGACGTGATCTCTGAGGTGGCCCCACAGCCTCGGGCTCAGGTGGGGAGTCCCTGGCCATGAGGGTTGGAAGACCCCGTGAACGCCCCGTGGGAATGCAGAGACCTCGCCAGGCCTTCGACTCTGCAGCGACCCTGGGGTCAGCTCCTCAGACGGACGGGGGCGGAGAGCGTCGGAGTCCCGAGTGCCAGACTCGGGGTGGCGGCGCCCCTGCTCAGGGCCGCGTGCGCGCCAGGCGCGGGTGTCTGCGCGCAGCCGTCCGGGCGCGGCTGGGCTTGCCCTGGCGTCTGTGCTCCAACGGGGGTTTCCAGCTGCGACTCACGCTGGCCCATGGTCGTCGCACCCCGCTGCCCCTCGGATGTCCCCAAGATGCCCGCAGGACGCCCGGGCCGGGTGGAGCCCCGCTTCTCACACGGGGCGGGGCCCCCGTTTGGAGCTGGCATCGGCCCCGCGCGTGGAGCCGCAGCAGGCGGCAGGGGCCGAGCGACCGTCCAGCAGAGGTTCGTCACCCTCCCGGGGCGGGCCCGGGACTCCCCCAGCGACTTCCAATCAGTGTTCTTAAAAGTTTATTTGCTGCTGTGCAGATGGATGGACGGCTTCTAAATATGCCACTAACAGACTGTGCTGGGGAGAAGTGATAAGCGACACGTCCGTCCCGCCACGTCTTAGAGCAACAAGCGCGCGCCGGGGCTGACCGCAGGCCGAGCCCGGGCCCCGCGGGGCTGCTCAGCGCAGCTGCGGGTGTGAAACTCCGCAGAAGCGACTTAAAAAAGAAAGCACCCCAAATGAAGTTTTCCAGGTACTGCCGAGCGCAGGGCCGCCGCTGGGCAGACGCCTCCCCGCGCTTTGCCTCAGGGCCGGGGTCTCTCGTCCCTTGTCCCTTTGCCATGAACGGGGCCCTCGGAAGCCGTGGGACCCGGGAAGCTGCGACAGCCCCGCAGTGGAGCCGGCCGTGAGGAGGAGCGTGCTGGCCGCCGGGGTGTCGGCAAGTGGCTGGGGTCCTGCCATGGCTCACCCCTGACCCCCGGGGGACCGCTGAGCCGGGCGGCCGGGTGCAGGGGGCGCTGCCACGCCCCGTTTCGGGGGGCGGTCCTTGCCGGCGCCCTCATTCCACTCGTGCAGACGCGACCCTCGACCCCCGCGTTTAAAGAAGAGCCTGAGCAGGTAGAATTCACGGCCTCTCCGCCGGATTTTTTCTTTTCTTTCTAATTCTTATTTCTAAATGAACACAATCTACCGCAGAACTCTTTAATGTAATAAAAATATAGCTCAGGGTCAGGTACGAAATTAATGATACAAATTCAAAGAATTATTGCTCAGGAGGACGAAGCGACTTCAATGAAGAAATAATCTGTAACCGGACCCGGTGGGAGAAGGCGGGAGCACGCGAACCCCTCCAACCGCCCGTCTGTTATGAAGGGAATTATGAAAACATGTATAAAATATTTATTTTTAATAAGATGAATGTCCTATTTCTTAAAACTCAAATAAGATTGGACTCCACTTATTATCAAAGCGCAGCGAGCGGTGATTGCCGAGGCCACCTCTTCGTGTGGGCGGAAATGCTAATTTTTGTATCTTAATTTCTACGGCTCTGTGGTTTTTTTGCCTAGGTGGTTCTTTTTAAAGTGAAATAAGTAGCAGCACCAAAGCTCTGGGCTTCTATCGAGGTGAGGGACATCCACGGCACGAGGGTTCCTGGTAGGAAGGCTGGCGGCCCCGACGGTGCTGGCCGGGACAGGGTCCTCCCTCACAGGACTCTGGAAGGGACCCGCCTAAGACCTGCGGGGACTTAACGAGTGGAAATGTGTGACGACGTCTTTTGTGATGTGACGTGCACGAATCTATAGGTGACTTTGCAGGTGACGTGCTCCAAGAAAACAGAGCTGCCCGGCGCGTCACCCCGGAAGCGAGAACGGACGCCAGCGGTGTCGCTTGCCACGCGCTGTCCTCGGGTGTGGACGAGGGACTGTGCAGGCACGTGCGTCACGGCAGCCACTGGCGTGTCACTGTCATGCACGATCCTGCGGGGACCTTTGGCATCTCGGTCTCCTGGTCCAGCTGGTGGACGTGGTCCTGCTCAGGCCAGGGCTTCCCGGCGCCCCTGGGAGCCCTGTGGGACCAGCAGCCCCACCACGAGCCAGGCGGGAGCTACGGGACACGGTGGTCCCCGATGTCCCGAAGTCACTCATCTGAAGTCACTTCTACAGAAGGACCTGCAGCACTGAACTCTCTAAAAGAAGCCAAATAGTTGACGTCCGAGGAGAGTTCAGTGAAATGGTTCGCAAAGCAGGACAGTGCGAAGCCATTCACGGCGTGTTTGCACGGGCATTTAGCAAAAACGGCGAACGCGGTAGTTACACGTTGAGTAGCAAAACAGGCAAGACAGAATCAACACACACGACACGTCTGCTTCCTCCAGAAACACATTTCCACGTGTAACGGGGTGTAGCTCTGTTTCTAGGTGCACACAGAATGTATGGAATGAATCCATCCACGTGTGCACAGCCAGGAATGTGAGAACGCACGCTCGCACACGCAACGGCCGGAGGAAAAGTCGGTATATACGGCTCCCCTGGGATTCACTTTTATTTTTCTCTCTGACCTTTTTCCCAGGGAAAATTTCTACGCTAAGTTTAGATTTATTCCATGATTTGAAAATTGCTCTTACGAAACATTAAGGGAACATGCGTGTGTGACAGCAGCGTGAAGAGGCTGTGACAGCACAGTCTCGGCCCCACTGGTATTCCTATTTAAAAAAAACCTCACAACTCTTACAGATAAGAAACACTATTTCCTGACTATTTGTATTAACTGAGTGAGTGCGGGCTCCGATGGGTGTTCTCTTAAACAGACTTTTCCAAGCTACATATCTATGATTTCACTCTTCTCTTGAGGTCTGTCTGACTCTACTTCTCACTGATTTATAAGAGATGTTTAAAAATTATATCTATTGCGATACTTTTTCAGCGTGTCTGCCACTCAGTGTTCATTGTTCAATGGCCAAAGGTATCAATGCGCATTTGCATATTTCTTCAAAATCTTCCATATCTGTAAAGTTCTTTTGCACCCAGAGATGGGCGATGCTATTTTTCCCTAGTACCTCGTGCGTCTGCATTTTTGTTTGTTTGTTTAGCTTTTGAAGCTCTCTGGTTATCACCATGACCGGTGCCCACCTGTTTGCAGCCCCCAGCATCACGTGGTAGGCGCAGGCATTCGCGTGCCGGGTACCTGTTCTCTTCGTTGTGTATTTTGGCATCAAAGCCAAAGTGCAGTAATAATAACCTCAAAACATGTTTCACAATCTTCTGTCTTTACAAAAAAAAAGGGGGGGGGGAGAGAGAGAAGATATTTATGGTACTTTTGTTATTTCAGATGAATTTTAAGAAACATTTGTTGTATTTGCCTTTGTTGTTTTGTTTTTTAATTTAGTGAATTCGCATGAGAACCTGAAATGGTTCTCATGCGAATTCACTAAATTAAAAAACAAAACAACAAAACAAGATGTGTTTCCAGTTTCTCCTCTGACCCAGACTTGTCTACATCTCTGAGTTCATGACAGTACCTTTCCCTGCCTGGGCCACCCGTCATGTGTTCTAAATGGTGCAGTTCAACCCCAAAGCAGCGACCTGCTACGCGCGTGCGCACCTCTCCGCCGCGTTCTGCTGGGTCACTCACCCCGTCGTCTTTAGCGGATTCAACAATCAACCAACGAACAACCACCAGCGCCATCGCGAGATCGGCAGGTGAGGAGACTTTCCGTTCATGCCATGGGCTCATTGAATATCGCTAATGAACGACATTAACACACGGGGACTGTGGCATCTAGTTCACATGCGGAGGCGTTCCTGGTTTGCTATTTGGACATCTCTTCATGTGACGATGTGGCCTCATACTTAACCGGTCACTGCGAGGTAATGCATTAAGAGGCACGTGGTTAAATTAAGCCACCTCACTTCTTTTTTGATAAATCAGTTCTGAGTTGAGAAATTTATTGAATTGGACCCATTAGTATTAGATGCAGTGCTGTGTTGGCAATTTCCTAGCCATCTGAAAATTATAAGCAAACGTACACATACCTACGTTGATAAATAAATTTCGCTTTTCTACCTGTATAGAAAATATGCAGCATGCAATCGCAAATAATAATGCAGTTCGCCAGTCTTCGCTGGACATGGCAAGATAGCAAGCGGCTTTCCGGTGTGTCGCTGAATTTGCTAGGCTCTCAACTCTGCAGCCCACCTGGCTGCGTCTCCACGTGAATGAGACCAGTGTTGGCTGACGCTGTGTCGGACGCTCCCTGCTTCGCCCAGGACGGAGCCAGACGGCGGTTTGCACACACCGAGGGGTCAGTACGTGTGCTCATCACGACAAAACCGCTAACGGCCTGTCCCTGAAGGTTGCCAGGCGTTCCCAGCCTTCCCTCCATCACCTTCCTCAGTCTAGACGGTCAGCAAAGCAGCGTGATGACCAGGACGCATCTGCAGCATCTGCAGACACCGGGCATGGACCCCTGGGGGGCCGGGAAGCACGCGGCCATCCGCCATCCCGCCGAGGGCGTGCGAGACACGCAGCACGGTCGAGCGAGAGCAGGAAGTGAGCATTTCTTCGTTTCTTTTAAACAAACCATTTAACATTAAGTTTGCAGATTCTGCGCTTTCTGCTGGCCGTTTTTAACAACGGGCTTGCCAAGTCCTTGACTGTTTAGTTTTTGTCTCACGGATGGCGTGTGAGTTCACACAGGAGGCTGAGCGATGCTTCTCTCTCTCTCTCTCTCTCTCTCCTTCATCAGATTTTCAGACCCAGATTTGTGTTATTTTTATAAAGAGAAATGAGTAGCTTTTCTGTCTGTCTTTTTCTAACTTTCTTGCAATTTGTGCGGCACTGTAACAAAATGCTTCTTAAAAGTCTGATAGAATTTGCCAGTAAATCCACCTTGCCCTTGAAACCGTGTTGGAGGAAAGTCTCTGATTGATTTTTTCAGTGCCATTTATCATTACTGATTACCCGAAACTTCCTTCATCTCGGGTGAATCGCACTCATTTTCGCTTATCCGAATATTATTATAAATTGTTCCGAGGTATTCAAATCATTCATTAAAAACCCTCCCCTTATACTCCTTATCACCTTTCCCAGCTCCCTGAGGCTCTGCAGCTGCCCCGGGTTCTGCCGGCCTTGGGCCCCCCCACCCCTCCAAGCAGGAAGGAGCCCCTGAGCCCCCCTCCCCACCTGTCCCTGGTGAGCGCTGGCGGGAAGCTTGGTGTGGTTTTAAACTCATCGCGCTGTGCGTTCTTCCAAAGATATTTTCTCTGGGGTTACTTGGGCTCCACCTGGCAGCTGTTTAGGAGCTGGGCTAATTCCCCATGCGGCCCAGCCCTTGCCGAGTGACAGCTGGGCGTGGCGGGTGTTGCCCTGGTCCCCCCCCACCCCCGCCCTGCGCTGAGCTGCCTGAGGACCGGGTGGGGACGAGCAGGTGAGGGGCCTCCAGCAGGTGGGTTGCTTGCACAGGCGGGGAGCAGAGCAGGCCTTCCCAGGATGGGGAGAAGCACTCCCAGAGGTAGGGGCGGCAGGTGCTGTACCTGGGGGTTCGGCCAGAGGGGGTGCCCTCTCGGTGCACGACTGGTCACTGATTTGGTGAATTTGGGGGTCTTCCATGGCACGTTCCAGACTCGACAGCACAGAGTCTTTTGCCGATTCTCGGACAGCCCCGCGGCGGGCCTGCTCGGGGACAGGCTGACGCGTGAGCTCAGCCCCGCGGGGGGCTCTTCCCTGAGGCTCTTCACCCCAGCTGGAGAAGCCCTGTCCCCCCCACCCCATCCAGAGCCCAGGCACTGTCCCCCTGGAGAGGCTCTGCGCGGTCCTGCAGAAAGACCAGGGGTTGAGACCACGCACCCAGTTCCCCTAAACTGCCTGCGAGAAACGGGGGGGGGGCGGCGGACGCGTGTGCCCCTCCCTGCCCGTGAGCGTGACTGCACTCCGTGTCCGGCTGGCCTCGCAGGCTGGGTCCGCTGCGGACACCGGCCCTGCGTGGGAGGAAGCCCTGGATCGACCCCCCGCAGCTCCCTCGCCCCAAGCGCCCAGCTCGCGCCGGCTGCGTTACCACCAACGCGCTCACGCCCCGGACGCCCCCACCAGCCGCTCGGGGACACAGCTGCGAACGAACGTTAGCCAAAAGGCAGGACGAAGATGTGTCCCCAGAGGGGCCTTGGGGGGCAGACTGGGAAGTGGGGGCTCCAGGGGCCTGGGAAGGGGGCGCAGTCCACACGCCTGCCCCCCAAGCTGAAAAGCGGCCAGTGCTAACGGAGTCGGGGGGCGCCCCGCCTCCGATGGGCCCGCCCTCCGGCCCGCCTGCATCCGCGCCTCCCTTGTCGCTCGCCCCCTCTGTGCCCCTCTTTGTCCTTTTAAAACAACGTTTGAGCCCCTTCCCCTCGAACCGAGGGAGCCCGGGGGCAGCTGCCTCCGCCCCGGCCTCGGGCGCTGCGCCTGCTGGAGCGTCTGGTCAGATAAGGGCCAGGCGCCTGGCGGCCGGCAGGCCGCTAATCTATAACGTCCCCAGCCATGATTAATCTGATAAATAATAAATATATCAATCTAGTCTTTTAGACAAGGACAAATTCTTACCAGCAGGGAGGCACGCGGCCTCGTCTACAGCTGCCTGTAGTGCTGGGATTAATTATTTAATGCCTAATTCTTCGGGAAATGAGAAAGTTTTGATTAATGCTGTCCAGTGTCGTTCCTGGCTTGTTTGATATGTGTCAGATAATTTTTCCTTGCAGTCACTCTGAAGAAGCCAGAGGCTACTGTCACGGGGATCAGACGCCGAATTTCCAGAGATTAATTGAAGTGAAATTTAGAGGAATGTGCCGGGGGCGCTGGCTGGAGACAGCTGCGTT
>PVKZ01008345.1:0-16559 GCA_004027375.1 Macroglossus sobrinus
GAAAAAAGAGAAAGGACACAAATAAACAAAATCAGGGATGAAAGAGGGGAAATTACGACTGATATCGCAGAAATACAAAGGACCATACAAGAAAGGGCAGAGGATCTGAACAGACACTTCTCTCCTGAGGACATACAAATGGCCAACAAATATATGAAAAGATACTCAACATTGCCAGCTATTAGGGAAATGCAAATCAAAACCATTATGAGCTACCATCTCACACCTGTTAGAATAGCTATAATCAACAGGACAAGTCATAACAAAGGTTGGAGAGGATGTGGAGAAAAAGGAACCCTTATACGCTGCCAATGGGACTGCAAATTGGTACAGCCACTATGGAAAACAGTATGGAGTTTCCTCAAAAAACTAAGAATTGATCTACCATATGATCCAGCAAACCCTCTTCTGGGTATTTACCCCAAAGACTTGAAAACTCATAACTGAAAAGATATTTTCACACTGATGTTCATAGCATTATTCATGGTGGCCAGGACATGGAAGCAACCAAAGTGTCCTACAATAGATGATTGGCTAAAGAAGCTGTGGTACATATATGCAATGGAATATTACTCAGCCATAAGAAGAGCTGAAATACTGCCATTTGCAACAACATGGATGGACCTCGAGATAATTATGCTAATCAAAATAAGCCAGAGAGAAAAGTTGAAAATCACTTTGTATCACTTATATGTGGGATATAAACCTAAAAGCAACAAAGGAACAGGACAAACAGAGATTCATGGACATGGACTATAGATTAGTGGTTACTAGAGGGAAGGAGGTGGGAAAGGATTGGGGAGGTAGACGGAGTAAAGGGGCTTGCAAATATAGGGGGGAGGGAGTAGGGTGAAGTGGGTAAAGGGAATCAAATATATAGTGGCTGAAGTAAACTGGACTTTGGATGGTAAACACACAATAGAACATACAGATGTTAAATTATAATGTACACCTGAAAATTATATATTTGTATTACCCAATGTTATCCCAATTAACTTAATTTTAAAAAAATAAAAAAAAAAATAAAACAGAATCAGCTGAAATTCAAGGAGACCTAATTCCTTAGAATGGCTAATAGTATTTGAGAACAAAATCTGGGTAGTAAGGTTACGTAAATTGGTGGTACTGATGCTATGTTGCCACTTCTTGTAGTAAGAGGTATGAGAAAATGTGTCATGAATTCATTTTTATTTTTTCAGATTACAATGAGGTTTATCAAATACTGAGACTTTCTACAAAAATAACATTTCAAATTATATCCATTCTTGCCCCTCCACATTATGATATTTTCCTTTTAAAATTTGGGATTGATCCTTTCTGTCTCCTACTTGAAAATATTCAGTAATATCTAATAAGTTGCTAAAGTGTATGACTATATGCAAAATTATAACCCTTAAAAATCATTAAAAGAACAGAGAGCTCAGAAATAAACCTTTACATATATGGCTAAATAATTTTCAACAAGGAGACAAAACTACACAAAGGGGAAAGGACAGTCTCTTCAACAAATGGTATTGGGAAAACTAGACATCAATGTGCAAAAGAATGAAGTTGAATCCTTACCTTACACCATATATAGAAATTAGTGGAAAATGGATTCAGGACCTAAAACTATAAAACTCCTAAAATTAAACATAGAGAGAAAGCTTCAGGGTATTGGATTTTGGCAATATTTTATTGCATATGACACCAAAAGCACAGGTAACAAAAGCAAAAGACAAATGGGACTACCTCAAATTTAAAATTTCCATGCAACAAAAGAAATAATCAAAAGTGAAAAAGAAATCTGTGGAATAGAGGAAAATATTTGTAAATCACATATCTGATAAGGGGTTACTATCCAGAATATTTAATGAATTTGTATAACTCAACAATAAAAAAGGAAATAACCCAATTGAAAATGAACAAAGAGCTAGAGCAGGCAATTCTTCAAAGATATACAGATGGCCAACAAACATATGAAAAGATGCTCAACATATCTAATCATAAGAGAAAAGCAAGTCAAAACCACAATGAGATTCCACCTCACACCCATTAGAATAACCACTATCAAAAAAACAGAAAACAAGTGTTAGAAAAATGCAGAGAAATAAAAATCCTGTGCACTATTGGTGGGAATGTAAAATGGTTCAAGAATTATGGAAAACAGGATAGAAGTTTCTTAAAAATTAAAAATAGAATTATCATATGATTCAACAATCCCACTCTTAGATATATAGATATATATATTGAAAGCAGGATCTCAAAGAGATATTTGCACACGCATGTTTATTGCAGCATTATTCACAATAGCCAAGAGGCAGAAGCAACTCAAATGTCCACCGACAGATAAATAGGTAAAGAAAATATGGTAATACAATATATTATATGCAACCTTTAAAAAGAAGGAAGTCCTGTGACATGTTAGAATAATATGATAAATCTCAAAGAGCTTTTGCTAAGCAAAATAAGCCAGTCATAAAAGAACAAACCCAGTAAGATTTCACTCATATTAAATGCAGTAGTACCCCCTTAACCGCAGAAAATATGTTCCAAGACCCTTAGTGGGCAGGACGGGAGCAGGGTGGCACTGGAGGATGAGAGCTTTCATTAAGTTATTCAGAACAGCATGCAATTTAAAACTTATGAATTGTTTATTTCTGGAATTCTCCATTTAATATTGTTGGACCACCAATTGACTTGGGTAACTGAAACCATGAAAAGTGAAACCATGGATAAGGAAGGATTACTGTATTTAAGATAGTCAAGATCATAGAAACAAATGTAGAAAGGTGATTGTCAAGCGTGGGGGAAGAGGGAGGGAGCAATTAGTATTTAATGAGAATTAGAGTTTCAGTTTTGTAAGATGAAAAAATTCTAGAGATGTTGCAAAATGATGTGAATATAGTTAACACTACTGAAGTATACAGTTTAAAATGGTTTAGATGGTAAACTTAATGTTATATTTTTTGCCACAATTTAAAAAATCATTAAAGTGATATGGTACAGCTGCTGTTTGTCCTAAGCACACTTCCTTATGTCACTGATTGCAAAGTATACCTTTTCCTTTTTTTTTACAACTGTCTTAAATGCAAGAGCCAATCAAGCTAACTACAAATCAGATTTTTTTTCTTTTTTTTTTTTTTTTACACATAAAGAGCTTTCTGAAGTGCTCCAAAGCCATGGAGATATTCTCTTTCAGTTGTTCTGGTAGAGCCATCCACACTCATATTCCCTTTCCATTGCACAGTACTACATTATGTTTTCTTCCTTTTGGCATCATGAGATCACATCTTCATGTAAATTTCCTCTATTCCAGTTATTTCTAGGGGTCACTGGGACATAAGGTTGATCTGAAATGGAGTTGAGAGTGGTTAATTGTACTTTTCAGCTCCTAGTCAGGAAGGAGAACTCTTGGCCATTTGTTCTTCCCAACCACCCTGGAGGTCCTTGCAGTGATCACCTCCAGGAAGCCTGCAGAATTCCACCTCCTAATACCTCCACCTGGATGAGCTGGCTCCAAATTAAACTCTTTGTTTAAATAAGAAGCTTAGCAAAGTTATTTTGCCCTCCATGCATGTGGGAGAAGAAGAAAGTGCCAATGATTTTTTTTTCTTCTCACAAGAAAACAGATCTCACCTTAAATATTACTACCAGGGCAATATGTTATTAGGTAAGACCACTGTTATTCTTTTAGTAAAAGAATTATAACATTTTAGAAGTTAAAAGTTGTTATTTAGACATGATAATCTCTGGAGTCTGATAATTTTAGATTCCTTTGTTAGAAATAACAGGTTTTATGATATAGAATACTATTTTATTGTTGTTGAAGCTTTTGGAAAAATGGAACATTTTCCTTCTCATCTAACTTAATTTTTTTTTTTTCTACAAGAAAGGCCTATACTTTGTTAGAAAGGCCTTTTTTTTTTTTTTCAAAGCAAATACTTCCATTAGTTATCCCTGATTAAAAAAATGACTGGTTGACAATACAAATGGAGTGATGCTATAGCACAGTAATGTGGAATGCTGGGTATACAGTGTTTGACATGGCTTTAATTTTAATTTTGTCATGCTTTGGTTAAAAGAAAAACTAACACCACGATTTTATAAAAGAAAAGACATATTAACATTAAAAAGCATGAGGTACATAATCTCAAAATAAGGACTGTCCTTTTTCATTAAAAATATTTAGCAGTCCCACTGGACATCTGTCCTTCTTTTGCTCATTTTGGTGTAGATCAGTAAAAATTTTGTCATGGACTGGTATAAGTCTATTGACTGAAATTTGGAAATCACTATTTTAGGATTTTCAGAGACTTAAAAACCCTTTCAAATTTGGAGACTTTTATAAACATTTATACCAGCTGGTTTAGATCTGTTGGTACTCCAAACTGTTTCTCTCCTCTTACCGTCCTTCCATCCCCATGCCTCCTGCTATACATAGTCCAGGTTCTCATCAGCTCACCAGCTCTTGCTTCATTTTTTGCAGTAGCATCCTAACCACATTATCTTCTTCATCATCACCACAGTGATCTTCTAAAGCAAGGATCCTGTCATTCCCCTTCTTAAAAACTTTACTTTTTATCACTATGAAAAGTAATTAATTAGTTTTCATTATTATCAATTAGCCCAAGTTACTACACAAAGTACTTCACTGTCCAGCTTCATCATACCTTTCTAGCCACTTCCTATGAACCCTACACTTTCTTTAATGGCTTACATTACAGAGTTTATTATTTCTACTTTAAAAGAGGTGTGGAAGAAGGGTATCTAAAGATAGTACAGTGGTGGCATGGTCCTAGACTTCTTTCATCTTTTTGTGACACTATGCAAGCTGAGGACGTTTCTCCTAAAGTTTCTTTTATGGTCCAAGATGGCTGATAGAGTTCCAAACACAACATTCACTTTATAGATAGCAAAAATGACAGGCAGAAAGGCAAAAGGGCACCCCTTCAAGCCAAGTCAGTTCTCTTTAAACAGCCTTCCCAGAATCCCACTTACCAATTCTGCTGATATCTATTGGCTACATCTGGCTGCAAGGTAGTGGGGAATGTAGTCTTTGTGGTGGGTGCATTGCTCTCCTGAATTAAACTGACATGATTTACTAGGAAAGGAGAGAATGGATATTGGGGGGCACCTAGCATTCTCTGCAACATATAAACATAATTTTATGATATTACATATTTTATAATCTTTTTATACTTACCATTTTATTGTGTGCATCTTACATTTTCTCCCACTACATTAATTTAATGAGTTCATAGTATTTCATTACATTAATATACCGTTAATAGAACATCCAATCCCCAAGCCTGTATTTTGAAACAGTAGGGCTAGTTTTAATTTTTGGCAATTACAAATAATTCTGTGATGATAATTTTTATAGCCAAATCTTGTAGAGCATATCCTTGAAGAAAATCCCTACAAATGAAACCACTGAATTATGGGTATATTTATTTTAAGGCTTCAAATATACATTTCAAAAATGTCTTCCAGTAAGATTTTCCCATTAGTCTTGCTGAAAAGTGCCAAACGTTTATTCCTTATTCCCCATTAAATAAAATACTTAAGGTACAAAAATAGTATAAAGAATTATACAAAGTATACATTGGTTATATTTGATATTTAGTTAAACCAAGAACAGTTTTTAAAAATTGTATTGCTCAGATTTGACTGGCTTTCTCCAAAGTAAACCTGCTGAAATGAAGGAGTCATTACATATCCATTGATACCTGGGTTGGAAAAGAAATTTAAAGATAAATAAGAGAAGATCCCATTCCCATGCCTTTACAGTCCTCCACTCTACCAGCTGAGCTATCGAAGGAGAGCCAGATCCCCTGCCTTTAAGGAGCATTCATTTTGAACAAAAGAGTTATCGAAATAAGTTATTGAGGTGCCTTTAAGGATGAAATTATGAATGTAAATATTCTTAGATTTAATTATTTTATTTTATTTTATAGCCATAGCTGTTGCATTTGAAAAGATAGCAAGCAGCATTCAGTACTGCATACTACACCTAAGCAGAGTAGGTCTATGGCTGGTATTTATTCTTTTCTGAGAACTAACAGGCATTAAAACTTAGAGTAGTCCAGGAAGGTGTCACCAGGGCAAGGGACTTTGAGCTGAAACTCATGTGACTGAATTGCTGTAAGAACTATTTATGTTGTATATAATGAATATTTGCTTTTTTTTTCCTCTCCCAGATTTGGTATTAGAGGAAAGAAGTTACATTTTTCAACTTCTTATGTTCCTAAAGCATCTTCCATTGCCAAATCCCCTAGCTTGTTTTCTATGGGAAAAGAAGAGGAAGACTGTGTAATCTTCTCTGAAGGAATAATAGAGGAATATCTGGCATTCGACCAAACAGATATGTGAGTATTATGTCTTTTAAGCTTTTTACTCCTTGCTTATTTTATGTATTAATATCTATTTTTTCTCAAGTATACTACCAATATTACCTATAATTAGATTTATATTACTTTCTGTTACTATTTTGTTACGTCTTAGGTATCCGAGTTCATGTGCTTAGTTCATATAAATTTCTATCGCTTTCACATATCAGACTTCCTTTTGTAAATTTCTTTCTACACGTCATCTGCCTCTTCCTGAGATTAACAATTTTTAAATGAATTAAATTTTTTCTGCACATAATTTGATTTAGCTTTTGTAAATTATCACCAGGAGCTCCTGGAAACACTGAAACTTTTAATAAAAGCAGAAGTGTGAACTTCATTTACATAAATCCTGTTTGAAAAAAGTATATACAGTTTATATAAAAACCTTATATTCAGCACAGAGTTTATTCTTAATACTTCTTTATATCTATTCTTACTATATTCTGACAATAGTCCTGTGACATAGATATTATTTGCCTCCTTTACAGGATAGGTGAGAATCATATAGTTAAATGATTTGTCTGAGGTAAAGCTAAAATAAAAACCTTATCTGATTCTAAATCCGGCTTTCTTCACTATTCTGTGCTACCTTTCTGAAACATTAACCTCCTAAACTATTCCTTTAAGCCTTTAAGAGGTCCAGAATTGATTGTCACAGCAGCACATCTGGAAGTGAGTGAGAATATAATTAGGTTTAGTTAGTATTGTGTCAGATGATTCCAGACTTCTGTTCTTCTGATCATATTTCCTGCAGAGCCATGCTTACTCACGTGCTCCATGTATACATCCTCGGGTCACCTAAACATAACCCACTGAGCTAGCTCTCTGTTACAAGAGGATCCTAGTTAGGTTCTTGTGGTTCTTCAAAGACTGCCCCCGTTCCCTTTACTTCATTTGACCTAGGTCAAATTATTTCTATTTTGTCTTCCTTTTTCCTTGAATAAGTCTTCTTCCTTGGTTTTAGCTTATAAAAATGAAGCTGATGTAACTAATTTAAAACACGATGTAAACGGCTTATAGGTGTCCTCTTAGGGCATCTCTTTCCCTGTTCCTCATAGGAAACCCAAATAAATGTTCAGGTAATACAGGGAAGATTTTTAGAAAGGCAGCATTCATTTTAGAGATACCAATGAGATATTGACTGAAAAATAACACAGTAGTTGAACCTTTAGAATGTTCCTAATTTAAAATATTGAAGACCCAGACATAAATCAAAATATATACAATAATTTCAGCAAAGATTTTGGTACAACATGGAAAAACCATCTGAAAAAAAAAGGTTTCTAACTTATTCTTTACATAAAATACATTTTGCATAAATAAAAAAATTTAAAGGTGACAGATGAAATCATGTAAGTTTAGAAGAAAATTAATTTTGAAAGATTATTGAAAAAAATAATTTGTGAATAAGTAAGGCCTTTCTAACCATAGCACAAAATCTACAGGTCATTTAAGAAATTCTTAAAAATAACTAAATAAATTCCTGTGACTGTTTTGTAACTACTAATTTGTACTTCTTCATCCCTTCACCTTTTTTAACCAGTCCCCTATTCCCTACTCTCTGGCAATCACCAGTTTCTCTGTATCTGTGAGTATGTTTTTGTTTAATTTGTTTCTATCTTTGGTTCCTTAGATTCCTCATGTAAGTGAAATCATATGGTATTTATCTTTCTCTGATTTATTTCATTCAGCATAATACCTCTAGAGTACACACAGGGAGTATAGTCAATATTATTGCAGTGGCTGCATGTAATGCCAGATGGGTGCTAGAGTAATTGGGAGGGGTCACTTCGTAAATTATATGTATTTTAAAAACTACATAAAATGAAGTTTCTATATAGAAAAAACTATTAAAGCCAAAGACAAATGAACAACTGGCAAAAAAATTTGCAGTTCCTACAAAAAGACTTCATCTCCTTAATATGTACATCAATAAGGCAAAGACTAAGGACAGAACAAAGAACATGAATAATTCACATAAAAAGAAAATGAATTTTACATATATGAATTTTATCTGTCAGACTGGCAGAGAACAAAAGATAAAGTAGCTTGATAACTCTTTAAATGGGAAAACAGGCATATTCTTTCATTAGAGAATTATACTACCTCTTTAGAGGAAAGTGGGCAATATCTCTCAAATTGAAATGCATATACTCTTGACTTAATTCTATTTATAGGAATTTATCTTACAGATATAATACCCATGTAGCTAAAGAGCTACATACAAGGGTATTAATTACAGTACTGATAGAAGAGCAAAAGATTGATCGATCGATAATTGGCTAGTTAGATATACTACAGTATATCCAATAGAATACATCTATTTTTAAAAAGAAGCAAATTCATATGTATTGATATGGATTCAGGTTCTAGGTACATTTGTAAATAGAAGAGTAAAGTGCAGTACAGTATATAATGTACCTGTTTCTCTGAACTTATGTATAATGTTTACTTCTGGGAATGGGCACTGGGGGACAGAGACATAGGAGACTTATTTTTCACTACATACATATATTTCATTCTGTATAATTTGAATTTTTTCATCATATGAATGTGTTATCTCTTGTAAAAAGAAAAAGAAAAACACAAGTACTACTAATCAATCAACTTCCCACATAATGCCAGGCCAGCTCTTCCTTGGGAAGGGAGCAGCAAAGAGTCTTTGGCTGCCCTGCATAAAACTCTTAGCATCCTTCTTTCCTGCCTCGTTTCCTATATTTAGTTCTTGAGACCTCTGCTGCCCTAGAGGTAACTGTCATGGTGAAGGTTGGGAGATATTTCTCCCTATCGCAAGCCAATTCCAGAATTTATTTTGTCTTAGTTTATAATTCATGCATCATATGTAAACACATCTATTAGCTAGTTTTTCTCCCTCAGAATCCTGGGGCTATTGGCACAGAAGAAAGACAGACTTTGCTAACTAGGAGTATCTGGGATACAGATACATGGTCTCCAGAAGAGCCTCAGAGTAGTTTCCTGTGCTTTTGGGCACCCCTCCTTTTCCTTTCTAGCTAATCACTAAATGTTTATTTGGATTAGTAAAAGTACTTAATAATCTATGTGGACTGTTTCCCTAGTGAATCATTACCTTAAATTATGATGTGGCATAATCAGTTACGTCCACTGTAGCTGCTTGTTGCATCAGTTATATCATTAAATGTGTCACATTAATATTAACCTAAATATTATCCAGTTAGAACAAAAAATGTTGCTTCATGCTGAATTGTCATAGCTGTTGCTCAGATGACAATGTTCATCTGAGTAAGGTAGAAAATTACAGTGATTATCTGTCTTCTTTTCCTTGTTCTATTTTGGCATATCCTTTGGGAGGGTATTGGGGTGGGGTGGGGTTACAAAGGGAAATGCAGAGTCTCCTCTGTTGAAATCTCCCTTAGTTCACAAGGCTATTTAATACATGTGCTACATATGCTGGGCAGGGAGCTTGGGGGTAGGTCACAAATCACACTCCTAAGAAGCACAAAGAACAGTGGTGAATATTCAGTGAAGAATAACCATGAGAAAATAGATTCTCAAATATGGTGCACAATTTGAGGATGGATAGACGGGAGTGGGTAGAGAGGCTGGGGGAATGGGATGAAGGGTAGAAGAAGTACAAATTAGTAGTTGATAGCTGGTCATGGGGTTGGGGAACATGGCATAGAGAATGCAATTAGCATTAATATGATGGCTAAGTAGAGGACCAGGGGAGGAAGGGAGCAATTGGGGGGATTGTTTTATGAACAATATAGCTGTCTAACCAAAATACTATATACTTGAAAATAATTTTTTAAAAAAGAAAAGAATAACCATGAGGTCTTTTCATCTTCCTCTGTTATAGGGAAGAGGGGTTTCATGGAAAGAAATCAGAAGCAACTACAGAGAAACAGAAATTAGGGTACCCTCCCATTGCTCCATTTTACTGCATGAAAGAGGATGTCCTTGCTTATGTGTTTGATGACGTGTGGAGCAAGGTCCTGAGCTGTATGGAGCATCTGACACGTAGTCACTGGGAAGGATATGCTTCTGGTAAGGATCTTTGTGAAAATGATGTAAAAAAATAATTTGGGATTTTCCAAACCCTATCCATTAGGGATAATTAGATTACATGCTTCATTAGTACAAAAGACTCATATTTGTATTTCCCACAGGAACTAAGAGATATTTAGAAAATATTTGAGATTGAGTGGATGAGTAAAAAGACCTAGTCTGTGATGACTAGACAGAGATTGTGCTGCTTCTTTGAATATAATTATTTGTGAGAAAAAAGCCTGTGCAAGTGGCAAATATATTTTTAAACTGTTTATTGAATAATTGATATACTATAAACCATACATAAAGTATAAAGTTTGATAAGTTGATCTATATATATGCCCATAAAACAGCCAATACAATGAACATATCCATCACCCCCAAAATGACCTTTGTAATGCCTCCCTCCTACCCCTGCCTGACCCACCATCCCCAAGTAACAACTAATCTGCTTTCTGTCACTATAGATTACTTTTTTTATTTTGTAGCATTTCATATAAATGGAACCATATGGTATTTATTTTTTTATCAGCTTCTTTCACTCAGCATGATCATTTTGAGATTTATTCATGTTCTTGTGTATATCAATAATTGATTCCTTTTGATTGCTGAGTAGTATTCCACTGATCCATAATTTGTTTATCTATTTATCTGTTGATGGACATTTGGATTGTCTTCAGTTTTGAACTATTACATGTAAAGATGTTATGAGCACTATTGTACAAGAATTTTTTGGACATACATTTCCTTTTCTCCTGGGTAAATTTCTAGAATAATGTCTGGATTATATGGTTAAATGTATATTTAACTTTTAAAAAATTGTTTGTATTGGTTTTCTATGTGGTGCAAAAATTGTCACAAACTTAGCAACACCCATTTATTATTCAAACAACACACATTTATTATTTCAAAGATCTATGGGTCAGAAGTCCAGGAACTGCTTAGCTAGTCAAAAGGCTGCTGTCAAAGTATTGGTTAGGGCTGGGTTCTCCTGTATAAGCTCAACTAGGAAAGGATCCACCTCCCCTTCTGTCTTCCTGGAAGCATCCAGTATTTTTGTAGCTGTATAATGTCATGTCATCTTTCTTTTTCAAAACCAGCAAGAAAAACTGAGTATGCTAGCAAGACAGAAACTTATATAACATAACATAATCATGGCAGTGACATCCAATCAATTTTACCATCACCTCTTGGTCTGAAAATATTCACATGTCCTGCCCACAAAAGGGGGAATTACACAAAGGTGTGAACACCAAGAGGTAAGAATCACAGGGAGCCACCTTAACTTGTCCACTACAGTCTCCTCCTGAACCCCAATCATTCTTGTACTCCCATATGCAAAATACATTCAACTCTCAAGGTTTCCAAGGTTTCCAGGAGACTATCCTATTATAGCCATTGCCTCAGAAGTCCAAAATCTTATCTAAATCAGGTTCTTTTATGAATGAAGTTATTGGATGTAATACAGTAAGTGAAGTTACTGGGACACAATACTTTTCCATCTATAAACCTGTGAAACTAAAGGTTATATACACAGGTATTTAAACATCTAACTATATAATCCAGCCATTCCACTAGAGACAAATTATGTGACCCCCACACTCAACATACAACAGCGGGCCAGGGAAAGGATAACAGTCATAGACATTCCTGTTAAAAAGATGGGGCGGTGGGCAGAGGGCTGGAAGGTAAAAAGGGTCCATGTCAATTCTGAAATCCTGTTAGGACAATAGTGGGAATTCCTTCATTAAGTTTCAAGGCCTGGAAATAATCCTCTCAGCTATTTGCTCCACCCTCTGGTTTCACCCTTTGAGTCAGCCTTACTTTTTCACAAAAGTTAGAACATGTTTGTAGCTAAGTGGTTTTATCAGGCTGCTTCCTGCCAGTATAATTTGGGGAAGGGGTCTAATAACCTTTTTTCATGTAAATCTTTTGCCATCTCTAGAGAGACTGAAAATTTCCAAAATCATCAAATCCTGGTTTCTTTATGTTTAATAGTTTTTCGTAAATTTATCTTTCTCATCTCATGTTTTATCATAAGCAGCAAGAAAAAATTCAGGCCTCATCTTCAATGCTGGATTGGAAATCTTCTTCGCTATATCACCAGGATCATCACTAGAAAGTTCTAGTGATGACCACAGGAGACCATTTCACTAAACTTTCTGCCACCAAATAACAAGCGTCTCTCTTCTCCTACTTTCTAATAAAAGGTTCCTCATTTCCTTCTGAGCCTTCCCCTACAGAGTCCTCCAAATCTAGATTTCTACTAAGTCTGTTCAAGGCAATTTATGCCTCCTTTATCTTGCTTCTCAAAATTCTTCCAGCCTCTATCAATGAACAATTGAAAATGAAATTAAGAAAACAATTCACTTATAACATCAAAAAGAATAAAATACTTAAGAATAAACTTTAGACAGTGCAAGACTTGAACACTGAAAATTACAAAACATTATTAAAAGAAATTAGAGAAGACAAAAAGGAATGGAGATATCTGTGTTGTAGGTTGAAAGATTTAATATTGTTAAGTTCGCAATATTCTCCAAATAGATCTATGAGTTTAGTGCAATCCTTATGAAAATTCCAACTGCCTTTTTTGCAGAAATGAACAAGCTGATCATGAAATTCATATGGAAATGCAATGTACCCTGAATATCCAAAACAATTTGAAAAAGAACAGAGTTGAGGATTCATATTTCCTGATTTTAAAACTTAATACAATGCTATAATAAACAAAAACAGTGTGATGCTGGCATAGGATAGACATATAGATCAATGTAATACAATCAAAAGTCCAGAAATAAATCCACGTATCTATTACCAATTGATTTTCAACAAAAGTGCCAAGACTATTCAACAAATGATGCAGGAATAACTAGATAGTAACATGCAAAAGAATGAAGTTGGAACCTTACTTGACACCATTTACAAAATAGCCAACTCAAAATGGAAAAAAGGACACACATTTAAGAACCAAAACTATAAAACTCTTAAAAGATTGTCGTATATCTTCATGAGCTTGTGTCTTGATGTAATTTTCTTCATGTTACTTGTACTTGGAGTTGTGAAGCTATTTGGATCTGAGGGTTTATTGTTTTGTTTGGCAGTGGACTCAGATATGACATCAAGTCTTCTAACTACAAAAGAAAAATAGATAAAGTGGACTTTATCAAAATAACAAACTTTGGAAGGTAGCTTGGAGAAACATGGCAGAGTGAGAGACGTCCCCTTGAAACAACAATAAGCTAAACATCTAAAACTCAACAAAAAACACCCAAACTGCACACTAGCACATCTGAGCGTGGGATCTGCACATAAGAGCTACTACAGATCAGAACCTCAGGTGTTGGGCAGAGGACCAGGAGAAATAAAGATACTGCCTCTCAGAGCCTCTAGAGTTCCCTGTTGGAGGAGGGGGAAAGAAGAAGGTACAGTAACTTCCCTGAGCAACCCTGCCTGGAAGAGTTGTGAGTTCCACACGGCTAACAGGAGGGCCCAGTCATCAGGGCAGAAAGCAGAGAAGCCAGATGATAGAAAAACAATAGTTGATTTTTACTAGCTGCGGTTGTAAAACCAAGGCTGAGCTGCAGCTTCCATCCCCCAACTTAGAGGGCCCATCTTGCCATACCCTCCAAGACCAAACACTGACAGGGACTGAGACTGAGGGTAAAAAGCATGGTTAAATATCTACAAGAAAATAAAAAGGCATTAATAAGGCTTTATATAAAGCAGGGATCCAAGAGGCTTAGACACCACCTACTGGAAACCAAAAGAAAAGCGCCTACTTTGCAATAGGCTAATGAGAGACTGTTATATAATAAATCTTCCTGGAAAAATAAAAGCAAAATATACTTCCCTTAATGCCTAGGTGGAGAAATAAATAGTCCATTAAACACCATGAACAACCAAGGTGACAAGGCATCTCAGAAAGAAAGAGAAAAATCTCCGGAAAAAATAAGCTTACAGACATAGAAATATGTGACTTAAATGAGAGAATTTAGGATGATACTTCTGAAAAAATTCAGTGAAATCCAAAATGAGTCATATCAACAATTTAAGGAATTGAAAAACAACTAGATGAGCAGAATGAGTTCTTAAGCAAGGATATTGAAACCTTCAAAAAGAACAGACTAGAACTTCTGGAGATTAAAAAAAACTGCAAAAGTTGAAAAATGAAATAGGAATATTGGGAAATAGAGTGGGCCAAATGGAGAAATGGATCAGTGATATCGAAGACAGAAATCTAGAAATAAATCAGAAGGAAGAAGAGAGAAAGCAAAGAATGAAAAAATAATGAAAGAGAAATACAAGAACTAGCGATACCATCAGGAGAGGAAACATAAAAATAATGGGAATTCTTGAAGGAGAGAAAAAAGAGCAGAGATTAGAAAGCATTTTCAGACAAATAATGTCCAAATCTAAAGAATGACCTGGAGCTTGGAATGCAAGAAGTCAATAGAATACCTAATTAGGCCTTCACCAAGGCATATTGTATTAAAATTATCAAAAATCAATGACAAAGACAGATCTCAGGGCAACCAGGGAAAAAAAGGATGGTAACCTATAAAGGAAAATCCATTAGATTATCATCAAACTTCTCAGCAAAAACCTTATAAGCCAGAAAAGAGTGGAATCAAATATTCAAACTATTAAGTGAAAGGAACTACCAGCCATGAATAATGTATCAAGCTAAGCTCTCCTTTAGATATGAAGGTAAACTAAAGACCTTTACAGACATATAAAAATTGAAGGACTTCTCCACTACGAGTCCTGCACTACAAGAAATACTGAAAGGGGTCAGCTCACCTAAAACAAAATGACAAAAAAAACCCCACATAATTAGGAGTAAGAGTAAGGTGACTGTCAGGCAAATAAAAGCAAAGGATGCAACCCATACTAAGAACAGGGCTTTATAAGCTTAAACAATAAGAAGAGATTTGCTATAGCAAGATAGTAATGAACATTTAGCACACATAGGGACAAACCGAGACAACAATGACTGAAAAGGGGAGGATTCAAAGATCCAAGTTCACAAAGGGGAATGGAGATAAGGCATGCACAAGAGAAAATGCACAACTGTATATATCTATATATCTATATAGATATATATATAGATATATAGATATATAGATATAGATATAGATATATATAACTGTCCTTCATATTTCATAATTGTAACCACATACCAAAGATTCAGAACTGAAGTATATAACATAGAAGAAGAAGGACCAGAGGGAAAACCCACAAAAGCCAACCAAATAATGAAAACAGAAACACAAGAACAAGAAAACTATGGAAACACCGAGCTACCAGAAAGCAAAAAATAAAATGGCTAAAAGAAGACCTCATATTTCAATAATCATCCTAAATGTAAATGGACTGAACTCACCAATTAAAAAGCACAGAGTTGCAGAATGGATTTAAAAAAAAAAACATATGCTACCTCCAGGAGACACAACTCAGTTCCAGAGACAAATATAGACTCAAAGTGAAAGGGTAGAAAATGATATTTCAAGCAAATGAGATTCAGAGAAAAGCCAGAGTAGTGGTATTAATATCGGACAAACTAGACTTCAAAATAAAAAATGTAAAGAAAGATACTGAGGGACACTTCAAAATGATAAAGGGAATCATGCACCAAGAAGACACAACACTTATTAATATTTGTGCTCTCAGTGAGGGAGCCCCGAAATATGTAAAGCAATTATTAATAGAATTAAAGGGTGAAGCAGACCAAAACACTGTCGTACTAGGAGATCTAAACATCCCATTGTCGGATATGGACAGATCATACAAACAGAAAATCAATAAGGAAATAACATCCTTAAATGACACATTAGATCTACTGGACATAATTGCCATTTACAGAGCCTTCTATCCCAAAAGAACTGCTTATACATTCTTCTCTAGTGCATACGGAACATTCTCAAGAATCGACCACATACTGGGACACAGAGATCGTCTCAACAACTATAAGAGGGTTGAAATCATACCAACCATATTCTATGATCATAATGCTTTGAAACTAGAGATCAATTGTAAAAAGAAAGCAGGAAGAACCACAAATACATGGAGATTAAACAACACGTTACTGAAGAATAACTGGGTCAAAGAAGAAATAAAAGAGAGATCAAGAGATACATAGAAACGAATGATAAT
>PVKZ01008346.1:0-16552 GCA_004027375.1 Macroglossus sobrinus
CAAGGAGGCACCGGATCTGGGGGGCCAGGAAGTGGGCGTGAGGTTTGTGCTGAGTGAGACGGGGTGTGAGGCCAGCAGTCAGCTGTCAACTGTCTGCATGCCCCTGGCTGCTGCGTGGAGAACAGACCCCAGGAGAGCTGGGTGGAAAGGCACAGACCAGCTGGTGGTGGGGTAGAGGGGGTGCTCATGACAATAAAAAGCGTTTGGTGTTTGTCCTTGGCTCCTGGCACAGATTTCCTTAACCCCTTGGAAGGCTGTGTGTCACATGCGAGTGGGAGGACTCAGGGGCTGGGGGCAGCTTCAGGATGCCCGCCAGTCTCTAGAAGAACTTGCCACTTGCCCAGAGGGCTAGACCTTCCCCCCCACCCCACCCCCACCTCCGGGGAGGAGAAAGGGACTGGAGATGGAGATAGAGTTCGGTCGCCAATGGCCAACGAGGTGACAGCTTGTTGTTACCCAAATCCTGCCTACCTCACAAATATCTCACAAAACCCCCCAAACGACGCGGACCGGGGAGATTCGGGGTTGGTGCCAGGAGGGTGCTGCACCCCGAGGGGAGGCGGGGGAAAATCTGCACCCCCTTCCCGCACCTCACGCGTGCATCTCTTCCATTCGGCTGTCCCCGAGCTGTGTTCTTCCTAACAACCCAGTGACAGTGAGAGAAGTGAGTCACGCTAGCAAAGTATCGAGATGGGGCTGTGGAAACCCCCCAAACACACAGCGGGTTCGTCAGAAGGTGGCCCGGGGGCTGAGACGGGCATCTGAGATGGGGCCGGGCTTCTGGAGCCGGGCCTTGAACCCGTGGGGTCCGTGCTGACTCTGGTGGTGTCAGAACCGAATTGAACTGTTGTTGGACCTGGCCGGAGTCAGAGAACTGGCATGGGGACGATGACACGGATGTGCTGTCACAGAAAACCCACACCCCTGGTGTCAGATTAAAGACACCGCAGGATGCCGAGGGGGTGGTGACGGCAGACATCTGCGAACCAGAAAGCGGGGCTTCGCAGAACCCAGCCACACTCAGCCTCCCCAACGGGGAGAGGCCGATTTCAGTTGCTGACAAGCTATGCATTTCACGGCGTGTCGGTATAGCTGCCTGATCTAAGACCCCCCCAAAACAGAGGAAGATGACTGCGGCTCGGGGTCACGTCCTCATCCCCGTGGGCTCCGGGGGGATGCTAAAATCCACCCTGAGTCAGACTCCGCGGTCACGTGACTCGCGCTGACAGCCACGCCCACGCCTCGCCTCGGCTTAGAGCAGCTCCGCGCGTGGCCCAGCTCTATTTTTACCAGGATGGCATGGACGGCCCATCTGCTTATCTCAGCGAGGCTCCTCGCTGCCTCCGCAAACAAAGCTCAGATCACAAATATTGGAGTTTCTAAAGCTTGAGACACGGACAGCCGCACCGTGGCATCACGAACTCTGGAATCCCGTGGCTACAGGCAAGGCAATTTAACACGCCCCAGTTCATGCGTTCTTTGAAATAGGTCATTCCACCCATAGAGTGAAAAGTTTCACTATCAGGCTATTTCTAAGCGGCTAAGGCTTCCAGCCTCTCGGATAACGACAGCTCCCCAAAACCAGCAGCAACCGTTCTCCCGGCTAACGTGTCACCTAAATGGCATGGAAAACTTGCGATTCCATCTGATACACACCAGAACCTCGTTTTGAACTTCCTTGGAAGTTCGAAGGTGTGCTAGAATTGCCTCACAGAAATAAGGCACGTTGAACACAATGTAACTGCTTCCTTTCTGCATCATTACACCAGCTCGCATTACGACAGAAAACCAGGTGGAGTGTCGTAATCTACGTAAGACACCGAGATTGTTCCCCATTTTTCTCTATTTTGAGAACAACCTGTAAAAAAAAAAAAAATCTCGAGAGCTAAGGCTTTATGCATATCATTCCTTATTTTCTCAGAAGACATTCTTAGAAATAGTATTTCTGGGTTAAAAGAGCTATTTCAACTGCAAACTGGTGCAGCCACTGTGGAAAACAGTATGGAGGTTCCTCAAAACACTAAGAATTGGTCTACCATATAATCCAGCAATCCCTCTGCTGGGTATTTACCCCAAAGACTTGAAAACTCATATCCGAAAAGATATTTGCACACCGCATAGCAGCATTATTCACAGTGGGCAGGACATGGAAGCAATCAAAGTGTCCTACGATAGATGACTGGATAAAGAAGCCGTGGTACATATATACAATGGAATATTACTCAGCCATAAGGAGAGATGAAATACTGACATTTGTGACAACATAGATGGACCTCGAGATAATCATGCTAAGCGCAATAAGCGACAGAAAAAGTTGAAAATCACATGATATCACTTATATGTGGGATATAAACCTAAAAGCAACAAATGAACAGGACAAACAGAGACTCAGGGACATGGACAGTAGACTAGTGGTTACCAGAGGGTAGGGGGCGGGGGAGGAGGGGACAGGTAGACAGGGTAAAGGGGGTCAAATACAGGGAGGCAGGGGAGGGTGAAGTGAGTAAAGGGGACCAAATATATGGTAGCTGAAGGAAACTAGACTTTGGGTCATCATACAATAGAATATACAGATGTCAAATGATAATGTACACCTGGAAATTATACAATTGCATTAACCAATGTTACTCCAATAATCTTAATTTTTAAAAAAGCACAAAATAAAAAAGAGAGGCCTTTCAAAAGCTTTCGCTACATATTGCAAACCCGCCCTTCAAACACATCTCAAAGGGCGTCCCACCTTTACTTTAGAACTGCGGGTCGAAAGGAAGAACGTCCATCAGCGGACGGTAGGGGTTTGCTCTCCAGGCCTCCCGAAGGACCACGCTCCTGACTAGGCTCCTCTGGGATCACCCCACCTCTGCTCCCCGCCACCCCGCACCACGGAGGGGTCTGTTCTGCATCCACCTAGGGCATTCCCTAGGATGCGTGGCAGGCCTGTGCTGCCGGCAGCCTTGGGAATCTCAGCACAACCGTAAATCAAAAATAAAGATTATCAGAAAGAAAAAAAAAAAAGATACTAAATTGGAGGGCTCGGGATAAAATGGTCCTGAACCCACAAGTGGAAACTCTAGTCCCCCCCACAACACAGCCATGTTACGGCTACACATTATTACCGTTACCCTGCCTTCTGGAGCCTGTGAGCAAATTTGGCATTCCCATGGTTAAAACTAGTGTTTAGCTATAGTTTTAACTCTGTTTGAACTGGAACGTCTCGGTGCCCCCAACGGGAAGATGGAAGGGGAGGGACAGTCTTTGGCAAGCCCTGATACCGTGTCCTCCTTCTACCCTACTGCACGACAACGTCCGGAGATGGGGACAGATGCTTCAAGAAATGCATCGTCAAGAATGAGGACGTGGCATGTGTTTAGGGATAATTGGTTTCTTAGGAACAATCCTATTAATAAGGGGAATTTGGGAAGCACACATTCTGGTAAGTGTAGACTCTGTACAAGTGGATTTCAAAATTGGCTCCGAGGAAAACATGGTAAATTCCCCATGTATGGGATCAGCTCCAGTCACTCTGACTATTCAGAATGCATAAACCCTTTATCTGAACAATTATTAAGGGAAATTCCTCTTGACACGCCTCTTAAAGATGTTATGAATAAATTACAACAAGCTGAATTACTAGAACCAGCTTATACTCCTATTCCCACACAGTTAGTAGAAAAATTAGTAAAAGATAAGAAATTTACTCATAAGCCTGTGCCTACTATGGAAGGGTCTTCTTTTGTGGCCTACTGGATAAATAAAAAACTAATAGTTTAAGTTTGATAGAAAGGCTGGCTGGGTCAGGATCTCCTTGGTGCTTAAAAACAAAGGAACGAAAACTTAGCTTACAAAAGCAGCTTTGTAAAACTGATTTTTTAAACGTTTTCCTCAATACTGCACCAAGGAAACTGTCAAACAGCTATGAGAAAGTTTCAGTTTAAACTTTAGATAACAACATAAATAAAATAACAGCTGAAAGATTTATTCAGGCAAAAAGAAGAACAGTGTCTGCCCACGAGCCAATATGTGCTGTTATGAATACCTCTATCTATCACCTTTACTTAAGTCAAACTGTATCTTACATAATAGATATAAGAATTAAAAGTTTAGATTGTTCCAACAGGTAGTTCTGTTTCAACGATTGAGAAAAAAGAATGTACTAATTAATCATGAATAATAATATACTCTATAAGATTTTCTGCTTTTGCTTAACCACAGAAATTTAACTCTCCGTTACCTTAACAACAGAGTATAATCAAATGCCAAAATAGAAAAAATAAAAGTTGTACTCAAATCACAATAAAACGGAACAGTGTCACACCGCCTCTGAGCGGTGTGGTTGACTGTCTCCCACGCCGACGCCTTGTACACCTTTGGGGCCCCCTGGATCCTGTCGTGGCTGGTCACAGTCCTCCGCAAAAAATACTGTAACAAAAGACTTGTCACAAAGGCCAATACTGCCTACTTGCTGCATTCACCCCCTTAAAGTTGACCCCTTTGCAGAAGCCACAAACCGCTTGCTTTTAAATTACAAGCAACACTTTCAGGAAACTAAAATCATATTATTAAGACCAAATAAAATAAGCTACCTACAAATGGAAGCAAGGCCGTATTTGGAAGTCAGATAGAAATCCCAGGCCCTCCAAACACAAGCCTCGTTTTCAAGGTCCGCATAGCACAGAAAAGTCAAAGCAACAGCAACAAAAAAAAGGGATGTTGAAATGTTTCTGCTTAAACCTTGTAAGGGTTTGCACATCAAAACACAGACGTAAACAAACCAAACCCCATTCCTTGCAAGAAGAATGATATGACACCAAGAATCCAATCACATCATCTATTATATTAACAAATTAACTAGGGGTGGGAGGAGGAAGAAATTTGATCAATGTCTAAATGGGTTAAAGCTCTCAACGCCCCCACACACGTACACGCAGAAAATGCATAATAACATCTAGAAGAATTACACCAAATTACTAAGAGTAATAACTGCTATAGAAAGAATGAAAACAGGGTGCGTGGGGTGATTGATTTTATTTGTCTTAATGTTGTGTGTACCCAGATATGTGGTCAAACAGTATTCTAAATATGTCTCTAAAAGTATTTTCCATATGACAGTAACGTTTAAATCAGTAGATGTTGAGTAAAGCAGATTGTCCTCCCTAATGTGGGTGGGCCTCACCCAATCAGTCGAAGGCCCGAGCAGAATAAAGACGTGCCTCCCCCAAGCAAAAAGCGATTCTGCCTTTGGACTTGAACTGCGACTATCCCCTGGAGCTCCAGCCTGCCAGCCCACCCTGCAGAATTTGGACTTGCCAAGCCTCCACTATTTTGTGAACCAATCCCTTCAAACAAATCTGTGCCTGTGTGTCTCTATAGATATATATATAGACATACAAACACACACATACTCTATTGGTTCTATTTCTCTGGAGGCCCCCGATTAATACAGGGTGGGTGTGGAAGGAACACTCTGGAAGAACTATTTTCACTTTTTACGCTATGTGTTTCCGTACAGTTAGAATTCCGTAAAACAAAGCTTCATGTATGAGGAACTTACACGATTTTAAGTCACAGTGAAAAGCAGGTAAGCAAACATGATGTTTACGTTAATAACGCTCTCATTAGGAAATGCAGTTTTATAACCATCATTGTAAGCAACTGAGAAATGAACCCTCTGAGAAGGGGGAGGAGGGGCAGTGGGCAGAAGAAGCGGGAGCTGATAAGCAGCCCGAGGAAAAGACGGAGAGGGCAAGAAACACACGGAAACCCACAGCCAGATGGTGCCACACAAAAGCCATTAACCCTGGTCAGAAGGAAAAGGACATCACCCATGCTCGAACGTGAGAAGGAGTCCATCGCTGGTGAGATCATTTTCTAAAGTTCGAAACCAAGAGAGTAAACTTCCGTTACTTGAAAATGCATTTCCATAAAGCAGCTTTCTCCATGAGAGCACCACCGACAGGAAAGGGAGAATGTGTGTGTGGCTTTATGAAAGAATTTAGGAATTCGGGTCCCCGGATGGTATATTTGTAAGAGGCAGCCGTGCATTGCCACCAGCACGGGCTTATTTTGTTGGGCAAAGGGTGTTAGGCATCGTGTCAACAACCTCGTTTATGATCAAGCGGCATTATGGGAGAGTAAGTTTCAAAACTGGAATTTGGTCCACATCAAACGTGGCCACACGCAGACCCCGCGGCTCCGATCCCCACCACTGCCCGGGGTCCGTCTTCCACGCCTTCGCACGTGCTGGCCCGCCTGGCACCCATCTATCTGCTCCTCCTGCAAATCTTGGTTCAAACCCCTTTGCACCCCAATTCTGACACCATCGCGGGCTGCCTTGCACACACCGCCCCTCCCGGGCAGGCGGGCTCCCAGTGGAGCCTGACACTTGCCTACAAGACTCTGGATAAGCATCAGCTGAATGCATGAAACGCCCCTGGAAGTTTCAGCTCCGCCCCCCTCACACCGTCCTCCACGTACCCCGACCTGAGGTGTGCGAACGCTGAGGTTTTCATCTGACTTCCACATTCAGGTCAGGAAATTACTTAAGGTCCCAGGGAAACCTCAGAGAGGACAGTCGCCCCTCGTGTGGTAAGTGTCCCACGATGAACAATAATAGATGTGAAGGCGACAGCCCAATGCAAAGGAAAAGAAACGTGGGCTCAAGACTTCGACCCCAAGGAATTCACGTTAGGGACATCCAAAGTATGTCAAGAGCTCTATATAAAGATCTGTCATTGCAAAGGCCTGAGAACAACCCAAATATACGTCCAGAGGTGACTGGCTAAACACGGGCTCTGGGACTCTACATCGCCCCCAACAGGGATGAGGATAGAATGCAGGTGTTGACAGGAAAGGATCTTTGCGGAATCATAGTTAAGTCAAAAAAATTTAACGATAACCACGGGTCAGAACAGACAATAGGATGCGGCCTCTTTCTGTGTGAACTTCTAAGATGTATACGTGGCTCTTGCAAGGACTACATTCATAAAGGATCTTTTATTCTTCTAAAAGATAGAAAAAATTTAACTGACCACCTTCAAGGCCCATAAGAAAAGGGGTCTTCAAGGTTTTCTTATGCATTTTGAATGTCCCAATGTCCTTTCAAGGCATACACGCCTTTTAATTGTACAAATAAAGTTATTTGGGCAATGAATAATATTTATATTTTTAGGTGATACTTCATAGGGGATATTTATATTTTTACATGCTTTTCTGCATTGAATAAGGAGATATCTAAAAAATTGTTTTAATTTTTTTTAATTACAAAAGATAAAGTGTATAAAATATGTCACGAGAATTCCTTCCGAGGCAGGGCTCACCCAGCGACCTTTGGATAAGGATTAGATAAATGCAAGGTTGTCATAATTCAGAATAATTGCCCTTCAGACTAAATTTTGCATAAAATGTGAATTTTATTATCACTGCAAACATCTTGTTTGGATTTATTATTTTAGATTGCCATTTTGGGAAACTACTTTGTTCAACTATAGTGTCTCTTCAAATCTTGTGCGTGTGCGCGTGAGAAAGAGAAAGAGAGAGGGGGAAGGAGTGTGTGTGTGTGTGTGTGTGTGTGTGTGTGTGTGCGCGCGCGCGCACGTGCGTGTGTGTGCATGTATCAGAGGTTTGTCTAATGTCCCAAATACTGGCCATAGTTTTCACATAGTCACCCTACAAGTGTTCAGTGAGAGAAAACCACACCTGTTACCTAACAGGTCACCTGCGGGCAGCAATTAATTGTCAATAATAACAGCACGTTCCTCTCACCATTTAGTCACATGCTCTTTGTGCTGGAATCTGATGATAGATAGACCAAGCTCAACAGAGAACTTTAAAGAGAAGACCATCTGGAAGAGCAAAATGCATAAACACCAAGTGGAGCAGAATCCCCCCGTGAGAAAGAGGGGGTGCCACACAGCGAGGAGCGTGGAGCCTGTCCTCATACCCAAGACGGACCTGCACTCAGAACCGCCCAGCCAAGCCACTCCTGAATCTCTGAGCCACAGAAATCGTGAAAGAAGATAACTGTTGATTGTTCGTTTGAGCCAGCGTATTTTGGGGCGATAGCCTGCAGCATTCGATAATGAATGCAAACGACGAGTCTTAACGATAGACTCAATAATAGTCAACACCAACCATCATCTTTCTGAAGCCCATAAATATCAACAGACAACCAGATCTTTGACAAGTGGATCCTTAGATTAAGGTTATATACAAAGGATGATGGGTTATGCTTAGACAAAGAAATATGCAATTAAATAAAATGCACTAGCATTTCGTCAATAACCAACCACTGTGATCTACCAGATAACTTGCGAGGTCCAATGAGATAAAATCAATGCCACAAACAGCGAAGAAAACTTCTCCTTTGGGCTTAAATCAGGACTCAGTATATTCTCAGGAAATATGAGAACTATGCTATTTTTTCTTTTTTCTAAAATGTTCTCTTTTTGAAATGATAAAGTTTATCGTAAAACATTTTCTACTATATAATCTTATATGTTATCATACATTAGTTGTAAGGAAAGGCTTACATTATAATGTAAAATGAAAAATATATATATACTTTAATAAACAAGTTTGTAAAATTAGCTATCAACCAGGCATGAAGAAAAAAACAAGAAATGCACCAAGATTTCAGTAGTGATGATTCTGAATGCTGATGGTAAAAGATGGCTTCTTTTTCTTTGGGTCTGTGATGCATAAATGCTGGTTCATGTCACGTAGCATGGCATGATTTAGTACCCAATCCAGTGGGTGGAGAATAAAGACCCTGGCTAATTATTCCCCCAAACGACCTATTGACTGGGTCCTGCTTGGTTTGGGTCCCGTCCCGGGCACTCAGAGCGGGGACCCAGGACCAGCCGCATGCAGGAGCGTGTAGAAATGTGGAACCCTGGGCCCCAGCCTGCACCTGGTGAATGGGAGCCTGCGTTTTCACAAGCCCCAGCTGGTGAGAGAGGTACGTCCTCTTTCTTGGCATGCCCAGTCTCTGTCACACGGGTATCAAATTCTCACCTAGTCTTAGCCCAGGTGCCAACAGCATCCCTTCACATGACAACTCATTGGTCTTGCTTGCCACCCAGTTCCCCAATCCTTCACCCCAAGGCATCCCTGGTCCCACCGTGCAAACAGCAGTGTGTCTGGTCATCATAGATTGGGATGGAGGGGTCACAGAGAATAGCTGAGGTAGCAAGGCTTTGGGGTTGTGTCTGATCTTATAGATTTAGGAATGTCAGGCCTACAGTGTGTGTGGCAAAACAAGTCCAGGAGAATGGAGGTTCCCAGGGGAGGAGGGTCAGACCGCTCTCAGAAAGCTCTCCTGACCCACCCACGAGCATTCGGTCACCCTCCGACAAGCTGGTACTGGGCGCTGAGAAGACCAAGACGACCTCTGACAGCAGACAGCCCCGCCCCCTAGGAAATTCAGGCTGCAGAAGGAGACAGGGAAACAAGCCCCCTGGGACGAGAGAGGACAGAGGTCTGGAAACTGGTCCAGGCTGGGGGAGGGGCTGGCGCAGATCTGGCTGAACCTCCTCAGCCCAACGAAGGCGGGAGTCCCAGGGGTGGCCAGGAGGGTGGGGACGGCGTTCCAGGCGTCAGACAAGCATGTGCACAGGCGGGGAAGCTGACCACCGTGGGCCAGGGGATTCCCCCGGCTGCCCACAGAGGAGGGGGACACGCCCTGACGTCATGCACAGGGCGACACAAAGGGCGAAGGAGTCTGAACCGTGTCTGGAGCTGGCGGAGAACCACTGAAGGTTCTAAGCTGGGTTTGCCATGATCAGGTTCTCCTCGTAAAAGCCTGCCTCTCGGGTGTGAGCCCGGGTGAAAGGGGAGAGCCTCGCCATATCCTTCCTTCCGTGTTCAAAATATCTGGTAAACATGCTCCCCGCCAACCCCACCTTTTTAAACTGATCTGACAACTCCTTTGTGATTTAAGATGTACCTGAAACTGACATCTGCCCGTCTGACTCACAGCTGTCGGGGTGGACGGCCTAACGAACATTCCGGGCCCCCGGGATGTCTGTCCCGCAGGTGTTCACGGGTCTCTGCCAACTTGACTTTCTTCTCAGGCGAACATGTAAATGATAACCTTTTCCACATGTGAAGGTTCTTGAGATCATGAGTCATGGGGAAATGCAAATTAAACCCACGCTGAGATACCGCCACTCGCCCACCAGAACGGTTAAAATTAAAAAGGCTGACGACACCCGCCAATGGTGAGGGTGTGGGGCGCGCATGTTCCCGGCGGGGGGCGGAGGCGTGTGGCATGGGACAGCCACGGTGGAAATCGGGCGGTTTCTGACGAAGGGCAGTACGTGCCCACCTGGGACACAGCGATCCCATCAGAGGAACTGCATTCCCGAGAGAAGCGGCCCGTACTCACATAAAGACGTGTACAGGAACGGTTAGGGCGCTTGTACCCATGGCGGCCCCAAGTTACAAACACACCCAACACTCATCCCTGGATATCACCCCCGGGGACGCACACCTTGCTGGACTCAAACTTGAGAGTACCCCTCAGCAACCCAAAAGACCAAAACGCTGATGCATGCCACAATCCCTCCCGCCAGATCTCAGACGCCTCACATCGAGCTCCCCACACACCAGAAAGTTCCTGCTGTTTGAGTCCATTTCATGAAACCCAAGGATAAACAAAATGTATCTATGGCGATTAAAAAAAACAAAACAAAACAGTGAAAGGGATTATTAGACAGGGGGACGAGAGAACTTTCTAGGGTAACAACCTGGGTGCTATGTATCTGTGTATATTCATTTGCGAAAATTCACTGAGCTGGACTCTGAAGAGGTAGTATGTATTTCATCAAGTGTGTATCTCAGTTAAGTCAGGACAGCATAAAAAAAAAAAACGGTTTAGCCAAAGGCATGCAAATAACCAACGGACATGTGAAAGCATGCTCCCCATCATTCATTAGTCATGAGGGAAACCCAGATCTAAACCACAGTGAGAAAGCCAGGTCACACCTTCTGGGCTGGTCCCAGAAAAATAATGATAAACACAGTACAATAAAGAAGTAAAGCGTTGAGAGGGACGTGGAGAAGCTGGAACACTCGGGCACTGTAGTGGGAATGAAAGAGATGCAGCCTCTATGGAAACATGTGGCAGTTCCTCAAAAAGCTAAACATAAAATAAATCCCCGAACGACCCAGCAACTCCACAGGTAGGTCTACACTCACAGGCACGAGAAGCGGAGACTCCGACGGGTACCCGGACGCCCGTGTTCATGGCAACATTATGCACAGCGGCCGAAAAGTGGAAACAACCCACGTGTGCATCCGAAACGGGGTATGAGGGAGCCACGGGCTTTCCTTCCTTCAGATCAACGAACAAAAGTCTCATACAGGCCGCCACGGGGATGAACCGTCCACTGAAGATGTGGTGTTCAGTGAGGAAGCCAGACAAACGGACACGTATCGGATGATGCTATTTGTGTAAAAAATCTAGAACAGGCAGAAGCATAGAGACAGAAGGTCGAGTAGAGGTGACCAGGACGAGGGGGAGGAGGAATGGGAGATAGTTTCCGCTTGGGGTGACGAAGGGTTTTAGAAATAGACAGCAGTGACGTTTGGACGACCCTGTGAGTATAACATTCACGACAACGCGAGTGTAATTCATGCCCCTGCCTCGTATGCTGGTTACTCCGATTAAAATGGACAGTTCGTTGTATGTGTTTTACCACATGAACAAAAAGAATGGAGGATGCCAAAAAACATTTAGTCCTATACCTTGAACAGACTAGCGTTGGGGTAGATGAGGTATCCCTCAATGAAGTTGTTAAAAATGAAAAAAAAATAAAGCGATGTAGTGATATACACACATCTTAGATAGCTCTTACAACCATCACGTCATGTGGACGGAGCTGGGCGCCAGAGCACACCCTGTGTGACTCCACCGAAGTCCCAGTGCTGGCTGAGCTGAGCCACGGGGACCCGAGAGCTGAGCAGCAGCTGCCCGGGAACGGGTAGGGACTGAGTGGAAGGGACTAAGGAAACTCGCCATGGTGACGGAAATGCTTGAGCTGAGTGAGGGCTGATTGCACAGGTGCATGGATTTGTAAAAATAAATAAATAAATAAAAATCATCCAGCTGTTCATTTAGAATTTGTGTACTTTACTATATGTAAATTATTCTGTTAAAAAAAAAAAACTACTATTACCATAACACATATTTAAAAAGCAATGAGGTGTGGATAGCCCTGTGAATGGCCAGAAAGAGCAGGGCTGGAGGTGGGAAGGCAATGAAAAGGCTCCAGGTAGAGATAACACCACACACAAGGAGGTTCCCAGAGCAATCAGGGCAGAACAGACTCGGGGAGGGGTGGGGTGAGGCCAGAAGAGCTGTTTGGCTCCTGACGTGGGCCCCTGGGAAAGGAGCAAAGTCATCTATGCAGAAAAAAAAAACACAGCGAGAAAATCCGGTATTCTTGGTAAACAAACGAATGCCCAGAATTCTAAAAATCAATGAAAAGAATTCACCAGGACGCACAAGATATATTTCAACTTGAACCGGAGGTTCGTGGTGGAAAGTTTTGCTCATTTTTAAGGGTGCTGATACATAAGTTTTGCTCATTTTTAAGGGTGCTGATACATAGATTTGGGTTGTTAGGCTGTTTTTGGTTTGGTTCGTGTGTGTATGTATGTGTGTGTGTGTGTGTGTGTGTGTGTGTGTGTGTGTGTGTTTTCATCTGTTTCTGGCTGGGAACAGCTTGCCTGGCCTCGGCCAAAAACAACACATCCCCCAGGCACATGCAAGATGAGAGAGCTTCAGAACTCCTCTGTGAGAGAGAATGCAGGCCCTTGTGACACGAGTAACAGAGCACAGAGACGTGGCCCTCCTGCCCTGGCACGCCACACCATCCCGGTTCAGTTCACCCCGTCACACCTGCCCCCCAGACTCCCTCACTGAGAAGAAGGCTCCCCTCCACTCAGGCGTCCCATCCACGGCCCCCTGTCCCTCACCTACCCACCAACCAACCACCTGCCACGGGTCAATATTGTGCCCCCTCAAACGATAGGTCGTCCCTTGCGTCTGTAAACGTGACCTTCATTGGAACAGTCTTTGCGGTTATAACTAAGTTAAAGATCTGAAGATGAGCTCATCCTGAAGATGTGCGGTACAGACACCCAGAAGGGAGAGGCCGTGTGAAGATGCAGACAGAGACTGGAGCGAGAGATGCAGCCGCAACCCGAGAAAGCCTGGGGCCGCCGCTGGCTGCGGGAAGCGAGGAAGGGTCCCCTCCCCCCAATCATGGCCTTTGGAGGGGGCGCTGACCCGTGGATTTGGGATTTCTGGCCTTCGGAGCTTGAGAGGATGACTTTCTGTTGTTTAAGCCACCACACTTGTGTCAGTGACAGTCCTGGACGCTGACACACCAGCGCGCTAGCACCACACTCGCCCTGAGTCCTTGGAGTACCTCTCTTCCACCTGACTCTGTGCCTCGGCTTCTGCTCAGCACGCCAGCCTTGGGTCTGACCCTCACTCACCTCCAATGGCTGCAAAAGCCATCACCAGCTCACCTGCCTCCTGGCCTGGCCCCACCCCCATCTTTCACAGTCATGTGTTCTCCCTGCTTAAAAAAAAATGTCTCTTCCTGCCACTCCCTAGTTATCCCGAGGAAGAAACGCCCAAGGCTGGCCCCGGCCCCTGTCCCCAGCCTCGGCGGGCATCATGTCATTGACACCTGCTGCGCCAGGAGCAGGTACTGTTTGATGCATTTGCAAAACTAAGACCCAACCACGCCAGGTACTGAGATACTCGACATGCCTGCTAATTTGCTTAGCTTTTATTCCTCCAGCCACCCACAACCCCAATAAATGGAAAAATATAGCTGATTAGGGAAATGAGCAGAAGGAATACAATTTATACGGATCCCTGCAGTATAAATGTCGCTCCATCCAAGTAGCTAAATGCAAATGCAAAAGAAACAAACCATCTGGGCAACTGAGGGCATCAAAGGGCGTCCCCCATCAGTACCGGGGCACACAGCGCTCAAACACCGGTTCTCAGCCACGTTCTGCGTTCAGTCCACGCGTCTACTCCAAGTTCCTAAGTCCCTACGAACGAGAACGTTGTGCTCGCGAGAATTATCCAACCACAAGAAGAGGCACCGCGGCTCGTACCACACCTGTAAGTCGCAGGCTAATAATGAGTAGCTCCCACAGTGCCCTGCTGTCCCTACTAAGCCACTCTGTGTCCCAGTCTTACTGAAGGCAAATGTGCCTCTTGGTCTTTCCAAACTCAGCAGCACCTAAGTTGATCAAAGCATCCACACATCCACCTGCAAAATTGTATTGTTATAGTTTTAATGAGACTTCATTTTTTAGAGCAGTTTTAGGTGCACAGAAAAATGGGGTGGAAGATACAGAGATCTCCTTGCATGCAAAGTTGTAATATCTGCAATGATGTCCGGAGCAAAGGAAGACCTAGGCTACATTCGAAGTTCAACCACAGAGCTATAAAAGCTAAGGCCAGTGGTTTGTGTTGTTTATTTTCAAGAGCGTAATGGGCTAATAGCCAACGGTTTACAGAAAAGAAAACACAGAATAAATATATACCATAATATTTTCAAACGTGTTATCGCAGAGAAAAGGAAACATAGAACAAAAATGTTACTTATTTTTTTAACTGTTCATCAAACAGATAGAGTTGAGATGCAGATAAGCACAATTACAGAACCCCAGGTCCAAGAGCTCACTCTCTCTCTGCCCGAGACCCCTGTCATGTGGCCCCAGGCACGCCACGCACCCTCCAGAATCTGTAATACGTCTTGCTTTTTCATAGTTCCCTAATAGCTGTTGCTGGGTGCATCTTGCAATCATAATAACTGTAAGGACCAGTTCGGCCACTGCTGTCCGGGCCCAGGCATTTCCAGTCGATGGCATCACTGTTGAAAAGCACAAATGACAAGGCACCAAAACGATAGTATGAAAAATTAATGACATATACGGAATTATTTAAATATCGACAGGAACGTTAGCTATCAGCATAAACACACAACGACTTTTGAATGGATAAAGAATGAAAAAAGCAAAACTAAAGAATCAATAAATATATATGTGAAACGCATATGATGCCACTCGTAAACAAAGCAGGGTAAATGGAAAATATTAATGAGACTCCATGTACTTAGCAAAAAAGATCATATTTTAGATATTCACAGAAGATGGATTACTCAATCATGGTGTTGGACAAATGCCCTAGCCATGTGGGAAAAAAAACAAGGTTAGATCTTTATGTCTCTTGCCAAAATGAGTCATTAAATATACAACCACAAAAACACTCGAAGAAAATTTAGATGACTATTTCTATAAACTTGGCTTTCGAAAAGCATTTTGAAGCATGCTACCAAAGCCAGAAGCTATAAAGAAAAAGACAGCTACATCCGACTACATAAAAATCTATCCCTTTTCAGCAAAACAACAATAGAAACAAAGTAAAAAGACAAATGACAGTACCTTTCACTTTCACCTGTGAAAAGCTAGCTTCCATCAGATCCATTCCTCAACTGAGAACAAGTAAGATTAAATGATTTAAAATCTCTTTGAAGGCACCAGACTTCCAAGAAAACTAGGACTTACAGGCCCAAGATCCCAAAAAGAAGATAAAAGCTGTGAGATGCGCTTTTAGTCTCGTCACTTTCCTCCTCATGGTATTTGCTAATTCGTAAGATGGAGAGACGAGAGCACAGGAGCTAAAGATCAAAGGCGTTTGGCTGTCTATCACCATCTCAGGGTTAAAGAGACAAAACCAAAGTTCATGGCCTACCAAGGATGACAGTCCTGTTAAACAGGCCACGTTGTCTGTAGAGAGCCCAAAGAGCTGGCCCTTACAAATAAGGCAAGCTGGAAGCAGACGAGAATTTACAGAAACTACAACCGAGCTTGCTACCATCTGCCTCCTCTGTCCGCCAGAAGCAAATTAAATCTTCTCTGGGGGAAGATAGTACCATCTAGAGTTACTTCAATTTTTTACTGACAATGTCTACCATTCCAAAAAAAAAAAATTACTAGACATTTCAGGGGACGGGACCAAGAGAAAAACAGGCAATAGAAAACATCTCCAGGAGACAGATACTGGAATTATCAGACTTTATAATAACTGCGATTAGTATGTAACAGAAAAATGATAACAAATGGAGGATTTTAGCAGAGAACTGGAATCTGTAAAGAAGAAGCAAATAAAAATTTCAGAAATTAAAAACTTAAAAACTGAAATCAAGAATTTAAAAAGGAGTTAAGAAGCAGATCAGGCTAAACAGAGAATTAGTGAACTGGAAAATAGGTTAACCAAAAATGGCAAAACGGGAGATAAAGTATGGAAAAGATAGAGAAAAAAGCATAAAAGACACCCAAAGCCTGATGAAAAGAGTCTAATCATTTGGTCACAGAATGAATATTGTGAGTTCTCATTGCAGAGGAAAAGAGGGCGTGGCCTATTATATGCTGTGTCTTAAAAGTCATGGCCAGAGGTCTACGAGTCACTTCTCACACTGTATTTGCCAGAGCAAGTGGCACGGCCAACTGTGATGCTGTG
>PVKZ01008347.1:0-16364 GCA_004027375.1 Macroglossus sobrinus
GCCCGGACGACAGCGGCCACCTCAGCTCTCCCGCGCGGCGCCGCGCCCGCCCGCGCTCCCTCCCCCCGGGCCGCGGCCCCGGCGCCCCCTCCCCGGGCTGGCACAACTCACACACCCTGCACGCGCGCGCACGCGGCTCAACCGCGTTGCTCAACCTACTTGCAGTCCCTTCTGAGCAGCCATCACAACATGCCCTGGAAGCCAGGGCCGCCGCCCACGCCGCTGCTGGGCGACAGAGAGCGAACCCAGCCAACGCCGGCGCGCGGTTTCCTCCTCCCCTTCCCGCCTGTTCTCTCCCTTGCCTCCTCTGGAGCGGAGGTTGGCAAACCAGCACCTGCTGCTGGAGATCACCGAGAACCGAAAACAGGAAACCCCGGGCCAAGGGGAAAACCCGGGAGGCGTGGAGAGGGGTGAGGAGAGCTGCTGGAACCTGTGGGCTCGACCCAGACGCTGCCCCCGTTTCCCCACTCCCGCCCGGCCCGGGGGTCCCGACTTCCCTTCGCCGCTCCCCCAGCCCTGTCCAGGAGGGCGCCTCTCTGCCCCGTGACGCCCTCTTCACCCAGCAGTAAAACCGCCCCGTCCCTGGGCAGTCAGGGATATCGAGAGGCTGCCCTCTTAGGGCAAATTTCCCCTGGCTGTTTGCTTGTTATCAATACACGGTAATGAGGGAAAACCACAGCTGGCATGAGCAAAACCAATAAGGGAACTTAAGCAAATGAAGCTGTTGGGATTTCACCCAGGGGAAGGACTTCTTTCAGCAAAGAAACTGGCCTTGTTGGAAATGGCAATGTGTCAACATCGTGGTTAACCCAGGATAAATCCGGATCTCTTTCGGGAGTTTGGAAGGAGACAGTCCCTTACGCTGAGGTAGGCTTCTGAGTTGCCAGTGTAAAAAGCACTGGGAGCAGAGAACCTTTCTACTTTGTGAATTGTACAACACTCAGCACAATCTAGGTCAACATTTCAGAAAGGTTCAGATAATCCTATTTCACCAGCGTGTGGAACTGTCACCAGGTGCTTCACTTTTAGCCTTGGGCAGGATGCATCTGCTTTTGGAGTGACAGGGAAGGGAACTTGTGCCAGAGACTCAGTAGCCTGAGATAATTAATACGTTATCTCATTTAAGGTTCACTGCAGTCAGGTGAGCTAGGTGTTATAATCGCCTTTATCAGTCAGAAAACTGAGGTTAGAAAAATTTCCTGAGATCACACAGCTTGAATATGATGGATCCAGATCTGTTTGCATCCAAAGGACGTATTTGTTTCACTGGACTTAAGTTCATGCCTTTGATGGCACTCTTTCACTTATAATAAAATCATTTCTTGCCTCTCTAATTGTTCTCAATAGGGTACATGGTTTAAGCCTGGATCTGTTGAATTCACTTGGTCTATTAAATGGTAGTGATATCCGTGATGCTTCCTGTGGCTCAAACTATACTTTCCAATTTAATGTTCTCTCTCTAAAAAAAATTATTCATTCACACACACACACACACACACACACACACACACACACACACACACATCTTTATGACTTAGTTGAGCAGCACAAGTGGCCCCACTTCTTTGGCCTGCATCTGTTGCTCTTTAGCTGATCATGGGATCCCAACTCAGAGCATCATCCTAAGTGTTGCCTATTGGCATTCTAATATTGCCTGAGAAATGAAAGAGGAGCATCTTACTGAGTCTGCTTCCCACTTTAGTAGACCAGTTTTGGGGTATATTAAATAAAATAGCTGGCTGATGAGCTTCTTTTTGGGTATATGAAATCCCTCTGGTCCACATTTTAATTCTACCTTCAAGACCCTTAGGATACCTGGCAACTTGCTCTTTACAGCCAGATCAGTTTTGATTGGCAGGAAGAGAAGCATGCTCTGGGAAAGTATTCCCTGTTCACTGAGCCAAACCCTCAGAAGTCCCTGAGCAGTATTTGGGAGGGGAAGGGATACAGAAAGAAGATGACTGACTAACAACAGTGATAGGCATCTGTGGTATGATATTAGTGATGTCAGGAAATTCCCCTACTCCACAGTATACTGACCACACAATCTGCATTATTTCCCTCAATTGATTCAACTGAATTCCATTCAATAGTGATTAAGCATGATTATAGACCAAGGCACTGTGTTAGGTCCTTTGGAGGTAAGAGATAGGAATAATTAATATAACTGCTAAAATTTAGTGAGTGCCTACCATAGTCCAGGCATAATTTTAAGTACTTTGCATGTGTTCTCTCATACAATGTCCACAAACCCCATATTTGAGAATAACTCACTATTTTGAATTTACAGATGATAAAACAAACCAAGAATAAGTTGGTAAATAACAGTGCAAGGATCAGAATGTAGGCAGTCTGACTCTAGAATCAGGACTCATTATGTGATTAAGATACTGCCCTTAATACCTTACTATTTAGTTGAGAAGATAAAACTATGAAAATTAAAAGAAAACTAAGAAGACAAGAGAATTTATGTGTTAAATATGTGTCATGGATAATAGATGCAATGAAGTTTCTGAGGAGAGAGGACTCTACGTAGGAGTAGTTGGGAAGACTACATAAAGGATGATTCTAGCTTTACAAAATGGGGAAATTTAAGCTGCATAATGATGATGAATACTATTTTGACAAGTAGAGGATAAGGAAGGCATATCAGTGCAATAGCATAAACAAAGAGTGCCAGGGGAATTTGGAAAAGAGATTTTTTTTAAAAGCTGGAGAGGACCAAATTACTCAGACAGTTGAACACAGAGAAAGAAGAAAAAAGGTTAGGAGATAGATAGTTTGAGCTCATTGTAGCCTATCTACCTACAGTTGAGGAATCCGTGAAGAATTTTTATCAGGAGGTGACATGAAAAACATCCTATTTTAGGAAAACCGATATTGTGATGGTTATCAGATAGTGGAAAGGGGAAGTCTGAAGCAAGAAAACAAGTTTGAAGGCTTATATGGGAGAACTGATGTGAAATAATAAAGTAAATAGTGAGAGAGTAAAGTAAATGACAGGTTAGTGAGACACTGTGATTAAAAATCACCAGGGCTTTGTGCATGATTATATACTCACTCAATGGAGATGGAATTAAGAAAAGGATGAAGTCCTAAATGGCTTAATGCGTGTGAATGTGAAGCCTGTAGTATTACTGACTGGAAAACGGGGCAAGTTTGGGGGTAGAAGACTTGCTTTTTGAGTAAATGTTATAGTAGTTTGGTTTAGGAGTGTATTTGTAGTAACAGAAGGATATGCATATGAAAAATTTTGTAGTATTATCTAAAAAAGGCAAATGGGTAAATGAGGCTTTTATCTGCCACTGAGAAAGTATGAAATTTTTAAGTGTCCACTATTAGAGTTAAAAAAATTTTCAAAAAAAATGCTTTAGGGCTCTGTGATAAATGAGTACTAGGCAATTGTTCTTTTCTTTACTCCAAGTTATATTTACTTAAAAGGAAAAGAAGATATGTAAGAAAGAAATTTCCCGGGCTCAGAGTATGTAAGATGGATGAAAAAAGAAGTTAGAGATCATTTAATCTGACCCCACTTTTCATTTTGAAAATGGTAATATTGAGGATCAAATTTTTGGTGTCTGATAGCAAAACTTTAAAATAAGCATCAGGCAAATAAGGCACAATTGCTATTACCAAATACATATAGCCAATTCATATCTGAGTTATAAAATCAAGTCTGGACCTCAAATTGTGACTTTGAAGTGTACATAAAAAAAAGAAACTGAGGTTCCAAAATACCTAAAGCCTTGAGCAGCCTTACAAGTAAAAGCAAATGCTTTGGAAAGAATAGATTGGACACACCGGTGGGAGGGGGAAAGGTTGCAAGGGCAGCAGTTCTTTCTAGAATATACCTTCTAGGTAGACTACTGCAAACCTAGATTCACAGTTGAATCTTATAAAAAAGAATTTTAGATATGTACTATATCCAACCTGGCTGCCTCACCCTGGAACTTCTGATTGCCCATCCATCTTATCTAAGACCCACAGGTCACCCCCATGTTCAAAACTGGCACACGTCACTGGCAACTACTTCTCGTTCTATCCAGAGCTTTCCTAGTGCTATCTTTAGGAGTTTTCTCATTGTAAATGTGTGAACCCAGTGGCTCCACTTCGGAATGCAAGAGAATTTTCTCTCTTGCTCTCATATCTCCTGTCTCTACTACTTCTACCAAAACACTTACCTTAGTTGAAACAATGTCAATAGTCCCTTCCAAGCACTTTCATCGGCGCAGCTCTTTGGCTAGCTCTGTATTTCCTCTAGTTGAAGAGCTTCACTCACATAGCCAGGAGACTACCGTGACTTTTCATTCACACTTACTTTTAGGTATTTTAGAGAAGTTCTGGTTAATTCTAACAACCTATGAAATGGAATGCTTCCTTAATTTCATTACCCTAAACAACCATTTCCTAAGCACATGAGCTATATAAGATAGACACGTAGGGATAAAACTCATTCTTTCCCGTGTGCTTTAGTGAGAGTTGCTTTTTTAAAACTGAGTTTAAGGAATGGAAACCAGAAGATATGAGATATGTGCTATTGACCAATACCGGGGCTTCTTTCTTTTGATGCATTACCACAAGATTCCATATCAGGAGCATGACTCTTCCAGCATTTGTGGGAGGCACCAGGGAGCCAGAACAGCAAGATGTATAATATGCTTATGTTGGAAAGTCACATGCTTGGTTTTTTATTCGAATCAGACAGTATGGTTGCCCTAGTTTTACCACACCTGTCCAGGTAAGAATTTTAAGAACAATAAACACTTAAGATAGAATTTTAAAAATTCTCCCAAGGTGGCACTCTGCCATCTTGACAAAGACCAAACCTGTCATTGCAATTTACACTGCCCAGAAATTAAAAAAAAAAATTTGTTGAAGCATGAAATTTCAAGTATTCCAAAAATATCCTCATCACCTCTGCAAGCATCTGTTATTTTAAAAGGAAATTGGTATACAGAGTTACAACTATACAAAACTGAGATAGTTGGAAATAGAATTATAAATTTTTCAGGTTAGAGTACAACTTATATTAAAAAGCTATGTCATGAAAATATTAAATGCAGCATTATTTGCAAAGCAAAATATAGAACCAACCTAAATGGCCATTACTAAACTATTTAAATAAATTGTAGTATCTTCATTCATTAGAATGTCATTTAACTTTTAAAAAGAATAAAGTGGCTTTATGTGTTTGGAATAAACTTCAAGATTCATCATTCAGTGAAGACGTAAAATGAACACCAGAACTGGATAACTAAGAAGAAAAGGTGGAAGAGAGATTCACTTTTTACTCTATATCCTTTTATTAGCTGTTTAATTTTAAATTCGGTACTTGAATTAGCGATTCAAAAAGTAGTTTTTAAAATCCACATTTATTGGTGATGTGTACTATTGTCCCTGCTTTTCTATTTGGTTCTCTAAACTGATAGTATTTTTCTCTAATAGTACGACAGCCACAAGGAAGAGGAAGTTGAGGGAGTCCTATGAGTTGCACGTGTAGAGTTGGGCTTCCCAGTCAAGGAAAGATACCTATGGTCATGTAGAAGGGGAGATCCCATAATTGCCAAAGGATTCCCAGCAGATATTAGTGAGATTAGTCATTTCTTTTACAACTTATTTGTCAAAAGCTCCAAATGCAGATTCTACAAGGTTTTCAATGGGAATTGCTTTAACTAAGGGGAATATTCAGGGAAGTTCTCATTAGCAGATAGGAGAGAAGTTCATATAAACTGCAGGCATCACAGAAGGTCAGCAGTAGGCACAAGGCAGAATGAGCATTTTTTTTATAATAATAATGACTTAGAATTATATTTGCTTATATGTTTTACTGTATTTCCCCACATCATAATGTAAGCTCCATGATGTAGGAGCTCTGTCTCTCTTGCTCCCTGCAGCATCCCCAGTTCTTCTGTGCCTGGCACACAGAAGGCACTCAAGTTGGTTCCAGACTACTGGAACTGGAGACCATAACAGCCAGTGATTCTCTAGCCTGTGGCTGCTTATTTAGGCATTAGTCTGTTAGAAGGTAGAAAAGACTTGGCCATGGAAACCAGGATTCAGAATTCCAGTCTCTAAAAAAGTGGGCAAAGCAGAATTCAATTTCAGAGGAACTAGGGAGTTAGAAAAATACTTAGGAATGAGGGAATGAGGCAAGAGACAACTGAGTAAGCAGAACAAGATAGGGTCTTGCCTTAAAAAAAGAAAAATAAGCAACCAGCAAATGAATTAAAATGAAACCATTCCCCAAAACAAATAACAAACATCAAAAGAAAATAGAAGAGGTAGCCCTACCATTAGGGCTGCAGTTTATAGGAAGAAGAGGATTATCAGCAGAGCAGGTCTGCTGCTGAGTCACTGTACCCCCAGAGAGTTGAGTGGTTGAGGTGAGCAAGTCACTGGGGTGGCATTAGAGTCTAGGATGTGACACAGATAAGTGAGGCTAGTAGATGAGGTCAGAGGGAATTAGTGGAAACAGTTGACCTAGATGGTTTCAAGTACTTACTTCCAATCTTGGAGTGGAAGTCAAAGAGAAATTTAGACTGTCAGCTATTTTTCTTGGAAGGCTGACATTCCAGGGGATATCCAGCCAAAGTGCATCCAGGAGTCAGAAACAAGGAATCTAGCCAGCCAGGAAATATTAAGCACCTCTCTATGGGATCCAAAAGTGACTGCTTTAGACCGAGGGAGGAAGTGATTGATGATGAAGAGATAAATGGACTGGAGCTATTTGATGGTTTTTAATGGTTTTTGTAGGTCTGATTTTAGAAAAACTCTCTTCTTCTGTCTCGTCTATTCCCTGGCCAGTCCATAGTACAGAGATTTTGATGTATAGGCAGAAGTAGAGTCATGCTATACCCTGGGATGCAGTAGAGCCATTGGTCTATTTTTGTGTCTCATAGTCCATCAGTTTGGTCAAAACATTTCCCTTACTTGAAACAATGTCAGTTGGCCCCCAAAATGTGTCCTCAGCTCTTTAGTCATCTGTGACTTTTTCTAGTTTTTGCATTTAATACACAGAACCCTGGCTTATTGAGAAGGGCTAGGTCATCTGGGTCATTCTTACAAATATCTCTTTTGAAAAATGAGCATTATTTGTCTTTGCCAGTCTCTGCTTGTTAATGGCAATCTTGCTGAAGAAATTTAAGAATTTGTCATTTTATTTTGGATAACTAGTAGGGGCAGTTAAATGTTCAGCAAAAAGACTTTGGCAAAAAGATACTGTCTTGATGAAATGTATTATTCCTACTTTCTGTGGTTTACTTTGCTAACATATAAGTCTATAAGAGCATTTTAGAGTGTTGTAGAATTAGTTTTATATAGTTATTTTTAATGCCTTGGTGGTGAATTATCTGTGTACAAAAGTAGGAGCTAGAATTTTCTACAACTTTTTTATGTATGTAGCCAATCAATAATGAAATTGAAATTTAAATACTTCAGCTGTGTGGATCCTGAACAACAGTTATTGGAGGTAGATTTCAACTGTTTTAGTATCTAGTACCTTTTAGTATACTAATGTATTATTTTAAATTATAAATTATAAAATAACATCTGTTCATTGTAGAAAAAATTTAAGGCACAATAAAACATAAGGTTTTAAGACTACAAATTATCTCTCTTCCCATCAACTAGAGATAACCAACCACCCCTACCATTTTTCATTTTCTTGTATTCAACAGCTATATTTTACCACCTTTCTTGATTTAGTTAAATCAAACATGTATTTGTTGAGTTTTACCACTGGACTTATAATCATAAAATAAAAGACATGGTTTACATCTTAAATAAACTATTTTTTTCCTCTGAAAAATAAGACATACATTTGAAAAAAATCTAGAGAAAAATCCTAATTAAATATAATCAAGTACCAAACTTTCCTGAGTTAGGGGTTTACTCAGTCAACTGAGATCCTTAGGATGTGGATTTCAAAATAATCCTTGGTCTATCTTAGGAATTCATTCATTCAACAAATATTTATAGAGCACTAACTATGTGCCTGACATTGTTATGATGTAGCACTACTTCCTAAGGCAGACTTGGAGAATTTCTCAGCTGAAGGCAGTTACTACCTTCCTCAGTCTATCATGTACACTGCCAACTCCTTATCTTCTTTTATTATTATTATTATTTATCATTATTATTTGTGCCTACAGCACTTGGTATTCTTAGGTGGTCTCCCATCTAAGTACTAACTAGGCTTGACCTGCTTAGCTTCCAAGATCACACATCGGGCTTGTTGAGGATGGCATGGCCATAGACAATGGATCATGGCTCCACTGGGGCACAAATTCAGGACCTTCTGCAAGTAACGCAGAGGTGCTAACTGCTACACTATGGAATCACATCCCTAACTCCTTATCTCTACCATTCATTCTCCACATGCCACACTGGCCTTCTTGTTCTTGCTGCTCTCTCTTTCTGGAATACTCTTCCCCAAATGTCCACCAGGCTTGCTCTCTAATATCCTTCTTATCACACATATTCTCCCTTCATGTATATTCTGGTCACTATCCTCCTAACTCTACCTTTTTTTTTTCTTTTTTAGCATTTATAAAAATGCGCTCTCTCTCTCTCTCTCTCTCTCTCTCTCTCTCTCTCTCTCTCTCTCTCTCTCTCTCTCTATTTATCTATCATCTCTCTCTCTCCAGATAGAATGCAATAGAAATGAGAATTTAAATGAGGATGAAAATGCAGTTTATCTTAATTAGGTAAAAAGAACAGATATGGCATCACCATGGAGAGATATTGAAGCTTATTTAGAAGTCCCCATATGAGCACAACAATGAGACAAAATAATGACAGAAGTCTTAGCTTTCCAGGTATTGGCTACACATTATAATCAGCCAGAAGCAGCTTATCTAATTAAGTTGTAATTTCCATCATGAACGCTGTTTTCCTCTGCTTTCTCCATTACCATTTCTCTACTGTTTCTTCCTTACTGTTTCCACTTCTAATCATTCTCTTTGTGACTTTTCTCCTTTTCTCTACACTTACAAACAATTCCTCTCTGACACATTATCTTTTGGCTTTGCACACATGTTCTGGGTTTTCTCATCCATAATTGTGGCACTAACTACTGCCTATATTCTGATATTTGCTGAATCATTCTCCATAGTATATAGTACCTAGCATTGAGTAGGTGCACAATAAAGGCTCTTTTTATTTATACAAAATAAAAAAGTGGCATTGTGGGGGAGGGGAAAGCTCCTACTGTGTGTCAACCATTATTGTAGGCGCTGGAAAAGTTTCCTGCTCCAATAGAGCTTATATTTTATATACCGAGTATACAATTAAACAAATACATAAAATGCACAAACAAATGAACAAACTAATTTCATTTAATACCAAGTGTTCTGAAGAAATAAATTAGAGTGGAGTACTAGCATGTTTGGGGCTGGCTTATGAGTGGTGATCAAGGAAGACTTCTTTTAAATTGCATGTGAGCTGAAATAACGCAAAGGAGTCAGTCATGCAAAGCATGAGCCTTGAGGAGGTATAGGCAGAAATTCAAGGAAATGAATGAAGAACAATGTAATGGAACTTGGTGAGAGGGAAGGAGCTTGGAAGGGAGAGGAGGCTGTCCCTTTTATGTGGTTCCTGTGCTCTCCAGTTTGCGCCAGACCTCATGTCTTCTCTTTATCTTACTACGAGCCATCCTCTCTTACTTTACCAGTCTGATTCTTGTAATTATTTGAGATTGTGACCCTTCCTTGTTCTTGGTAAGCCGTATTGGCTGTTATAAAAAGGTTCTATGCTTTAGTTTACTCCTAGGCATCCATATAGTCTATTCTCTCTGCCTGTAACACCTTTTCCTTAATATTTTGTGGACAAAGATTGAACTCACATTCACTCCATTCTAGCAAGCCTTTTTTTGATCTCATATATCTGGATTAGATGTCCTTCCTTTATGTTCCCAGAATCCTATGTGATAACCAAGACACATTAAAGTTGAATAACTTCCCCCCAAATCATGTGACAGAGCCAGGATTTGAAACCAAGCAATGTAGCTCACACTCTTAACCACTGTGCTTTGGTCCTTACTTCATAAGACTATTTGTTGAAGTACACAAGTTAATGCATGCAAAGTGCTTAACACAAGCCCTGACATTTGGAAAATACCTGTAAATGTTAGCTCTAATTACAGACACAATCTTGGCCCCTGAGAAGCTTATGGTCAAGGAGGGAAATTAAAAGTTTAGCAAATATATGAATAAGATGAAGAAAATAATTTGAAAACCAAGAAAGATCTTTACTTTAGTTTTAACTGTTTCTCTCATTTGCGTCCCTCAGTAAAGTACCTGCCACTTAATAACGATGATGTTGATACCCCTTGAAAAAGAACACATTAAAAGGAGGAACAAATCTTATGGGAAAAATTGTAAATTCAGTTTTAAACATGTTGCACTTGTCTTCTGGAGGTGCTTATAGAACATGCAATTAGAGATGACCAATAGGCTGGACAAAATTCACCGTTACTTAGGTGTCATTCTTGATTCTTTTCTTCCTTCACTTCTACATCTAATTTAGCAACAAGATCTTGTTGGCTCTGCTTTCAAAATATGTCTGTGTCTTATCTTCTTCATCTGTTAATAGAAATATTAATGGGGTTATTGTGAGCCTTAAATAAGATAATATATGTAAAGCACTCAGAATGCCACCTAGCATGGATAGAAAAGAGGGACCAAAAAGCAGAGAGAGGGTCAAGACCGGATGGGCCATGGAATGTTTCTAGAAGTAAAGTAGTTATCAAAAATTAAGAAGACTGATAACTTCCAAACATGTAATGTCTTGTTCTGTTAGGACTTATTCAAATGAGAATTATGAAATAGAAAGTTGAATAAGGTTATTTCAAATAATCGGTTAATCAGAATAGCATATATGATGATTATCTACAAAAGTTGAGTCAATTAGTTTCTTAGCTAGAAGGAACAAGACTCAGCTACAATCTAGTTGACTCAGATCACTTCTGTTGAGTCAAAACTTTTTGTGTCATAGCCCGAAGAAAGTGGCACATTTCCCAAGTGCTAAAAGAAAAATCAACCCAGAATGTTATGTCCAATGAAACTAGCCATGAATGAAGGAGAAATAAGGATATTCCAAGGTGAAGGAAAACTTTAAAAAATGTGTCACTTGCACACATATGCTTGAAGACTGGCTAAGGGAAGTTCTTTAAAGAGAAAGTAAAAGCTAAAAGAAGGAAATTTGGAGCATTAGGAAGGAAGAAAGGACAATGAGAAGTAGAAATAAGAGTACATAATGATAGACAATACTTCTCATGAGTTTTATAAGTCACCTTTGACTCTTGAAACAGAAAGGCTAAACACCATTTGATACTCAAGAAACTGATATTTTAAAGTGGGGGAAAAAGACATAAAGTGGAAGTGAGATTTTCATACCTAAGTGGTGAAATGTTAATACCAGTAGAATATGATATGCCATGTATGTATATAATAATACTCAGGGTAACTACAGACACTATACATTTGTAGAGTACATCTCTCCTAAACACCATAAGTAAGTCAAGATAGAACTCCAGAGAAATGCTTAAACTATAAGAAGGCAACAAAAGAGAGAGAGCATTGGAAATCAGAGGAAACAAACAGAGAACAAATAATAAATGGCATAAATAAGCTCTAATATATCAAGAATCACCTTAAATATAAATAGTCTACATACAGCAATCAAAAAACCAAGATTGATAGTGGATTAAAAAAATATCCTATGTACAAGAAACTCACTTCAAATTCAATAATATAGATTGGTTGAATGTAAAAGAATAAAGATGTACCATGTTAACAGTACTCAAAAGAAAATAGGTGTGCCTGTATTAAAAATGAATATAGTAAACTTCAGAGCAAAGAAGAATGCTACAGACAGAAAGGGACATTACATAACAATAAAAGACTCAGTCCACCAAGAAGACTTAAAAATTCTAAGTGGTATACATGAACAAAAAAGCTTCAAAATATATGAAATAAAAAATGAGATAACTGAAAGGAGAAATAAACAAAAACACCATTATTATTGAAAACGTAAACATTCTTTTCTCAGCAATTGAGAGAACTATATTGAAAATCAACAATGACATAGAACTTAACATCATGGACTAAAGGTATATGACTAACATTTAACAAACACTCCATCTAGTAATAGAAATAAACATATTCTCTTCAATTGCCCATGGAACATAAACCAAGATAGATCATATCCTGGGCCATGAAACAAACATCAGCATTTAAAAAAAAAAATTAAGTCATACATAATATGTTTTCTGAACACAATTCAATCAAACTAGAAATCAGTAACAGAGAGATAATGAAAATTTTCGAACCTTTGGAAAACAAACAACACTACTAAATAATCCCTGGGACAAAGAGGAGGTTTGAAAGGAAATGTCTTTAAATCCTAGAACTAAATAAAATAAACAGCATATCAAGATATGTAGGATAATGCTAAAGCTGTGTTGAGAGGAAAAATTAAAACAATGCTTAGATTTAAAAACAAGATCTAAATGGAATATTACTCAGCCATTAAAAAAAGAAATCATACCATTTGCAATGGTATAAATTGATCTAGAGTTTACTATGCTGAGTGAAATAAATCAGACAGAAATATAAATACAATATGATTTTATTTATATATATGAGAAATCTATAGAACAAAAAGAACAAACGAATCAAAAACAAACTCACAAATACAGAGGACAATCTGGTGACAGCCAGAGGAAAGGTGGGTTGTGGGGCTGGGAGGATAGGGTGAAGTGTTATACAAGTACAAACTAGTGGTTGATAGATGGTCTTAGGGTTGGGGAGTACAGCACGGAGACTGTAGTTAGCATCAACGTAATAGTTAGGTAGAGAGCAAGAGACGAGAAAAAGTAATCGGGGGATCTTTTTTATAAGTTCTATAAATGTCTAACCAATGTACTGCACACTTGAAACAAATAAAATAATATAAAATTTTAAAAATAATAATAAATAAAAAGTTCTCAAATTAATATACTAACTGCCTTCCTTAAGAAACTGGAAAAAGGACAACAAAATAAACTCAAAGAAGCAGAATAAAGGAGAGAGTAGAGTAGAAATCTATAAATTTGAATATAGGCAAATAAAAGAGAAAAATAAAAAAAACAAAAGGTTGAAAATAATAATAATAATAAAATTGATAGACTTCCATCAAGAATGATGGCAAAAAAAGATCAGTAACAAGAACAAAGAATATCATTATAGATCCTGTAGCCATTAAGAGGATAATAAGAGAACAGTACAAATAATTTTTACATAGACTTTGACAATTTGAAAGAGTGGAACAATTCCTCAAAAACCACAAATTACCAAACCTCAACCAAGATGAAATAGATAACCAGAACAGTCTTAAAATCATTAAATTAATTGAATTACAATTTAAAAGCTGCCAAAGAAAATCTCTAGGCCTAAATGGTTTCACTGGAGAATGCTAACAAACATTTAAAGAAACATTAACACCAGTATTTCAAATGTTTTCCTGAGGAGCAAAAACAGTACAAAAATAGAAAATTACAGAAAAATGTCTCTCATGTATTTTAATGCCAAAATTCTCAACAGAGCTGGGTTTTAAACCCAGACCTTCCAACTCTATGTTTCTTTTCAACTAGGCTATAAATGTATTTGTTATTCTTTGTAATGTAGGATATAGGAGAGTGGAGATTTGAATTATATGTAAGAACTGAATAAAGCACATTTGAGAAGTAATTTTATTTTGAGGGGAGCAGAGACCCTACCCTCTCCATCTACTATTGATAGTTATATTCACTGTTGCCATTAGGTAAATGCATTGGTCAGGGTTCTCCAGAAAATAGACCAATAGACATCCTGTAATGTGCTGTGCACAAGCTGGAGACCCAAGAAACTCGGTGGTGTAATTCACCACCCTCTGTTCTTCAGGGCAAGAAAGGGTGAGATGAGACATCGCAGCTCAACAGTGAGGGATAGGGGTCAGGGGATTATTCCTCCTTCCTCAAGTTTTTGTTCTAGAAAGGCCCCCTAGGAATGAATGATGAATAGTCAAAGAAGGGAAACCATTCCAATATCCATTAAGACACTGATGAATGAATGAACAAATTGCAGTATATACACAAAAAGGAATATTACTTGGAAATAATGAAATACTGATATGTGCAACAAGGATGAATGTTGAAAACATTATACTAATTAAAAGAAGTCAATTCCAAAAGCCCACATTTATTTATGATTCCTTTTATATAAAATATCCAGAGTAAACAAATCCATAGAAACAAAGTAGATTAATGCTTGCTGGGATGTGGGGACATGAGGAGACAGGGATAGGGTGGTAAGGAGTACAGTGATTCTCTCTGGTATAATGAAAATGCTTTAAAACTGACCGTGGTGATGGATGCACAATTCTACGAATATATAAAAGTCATCAAATGGTACACTTTAAGTGGATGAATGGTATGATATAAGATTGTATCTCAAAGAAGCTTTAAAAAAAAGAAAAGAAAAAAGCTAACTACCAAAGCCCTAAGCCCTTGGGCTCCATGCCAGCAAACTGGTTTAGAGCCAGAAGCTATAATTGTCTTGATTTGTATAACAACCATGTGAAGTATAATACATAAAAATGGAACTTATTTGCTTTTTGTCCAACATGGTATTGTACTAATGTTTGCATGGCTGTTCATTTGAATTCTTCACAGACCTGAGGAATAAGCCCACCTGCCCATTGTGGTTTACCACCATTTTTCTCCTATTCCTCCAGTGCCCTACTCAGTCTTTCTGTATAGTACACTCTCAATGGCTGTGTGTTGCATTAATGAATTAACACTTACTATATCAAAGAGTTTATTTAAGGTGGTAAAATAGTAGTGTGCCTATCTGGGATAATGAAGTTGTAAACAGGTAACTGAAGAAAAAACGTTTTGTTCTATTTTTGACAACTCAGAAAACACTATTTACACAAAAAACCAAGATCTAGTTTCTCATTAGAATTTTAACTTCATGTCAACCAGGAGATACAGTACTACTTTTGGAACCTCTAAATCTTAGTTATTCTTAAGAAAAAGAAAGCTTATCAAAACAAAGGAACAGGATGAAAGATTTAGTTAGATGAACTGCGATTGTTCATACTTTGTTTTTTCCAGTCCTTTTATAAAGAAAGAATTCAAGCATCTCAGTTGAATTTAAGTAAAATTCAAACATTAAAATTAGCATAGGATTCAAATGGTTTGAGGAAAGTTTTTCAATACTCAAGTTTCAAGACTAGAACAAAAGTGTGATCAAATTTACATATTAGCTTATTTAAATTTGACTACTAATCCCGTTGTGGAGACATGCCTCAGAGACACTGGCTCCTCAAGGGAACAGAAAGTAATTCTTAACCTCACTTCTATGTCTTATTTTCACAGAAAGTTTTCCACCACTGGGAGAGCCAAAGCTTCTACTGTTCAGTGTGGTCCATGAAGAGTATGATCTTCTATTTACTCATAAACCTCCCTTCCAGAAGCAGTCTGAGCATTTAATTAAAACAAATGTCCTGACAACACAGACTACTGTTAAGGAACAAAAGTTCTGAATTTAAGACACTTTTGGCTATCTTTCATCTTTCTGTGAGACATCTGCTTTGAAATAAAATAATAAGCATGAGAATCACTGTAATGTAGAAGAATGGGTACATGGCTAGTGGACATTTGACCTACATTCTGACCCTGTTTCTACTACTTATCCCCTAAGAATTCTCTCCATAAAACTGTTACCCATGACAGGCTATAGCACCTGCCTGAATGTCTACTAAGCCTGGCTGAACCTCTTCCCTGCTCTGTGTCTCTGAGCACAGGGAAGCCATGATTGCTCACCACCACCATTCTGCCATGACTGACAATCATTTGCAGCTGCTGTGTTGCCATGACAATGGACAGAAGCGATCTTAAAGAAAAAAACAGCGCATGGAACCCTGTTCCCAAAAAGAACGAGCCACCGCCCCTTCCCCCTGGAAAACCCATGAAGATTCCTTGTCCGTATTTGCCTAAAACTCCCATTTATTTCTACAGTCCACTGCTAAGGGAGAAGAAGCTGATCTGAGAGCTATGTTCCCGCTTCTCCGGTCTCTGGGCATAGAATAAAAGCTTGCACTGTTAATGCTCACTTTTGGTTTGTGACTGGCTTCCCAACATACTCAATGGAAAATGAACCCCATCTAGGGTCCTTAACAAAGGGTCTTTTGCCCATTGGTAACAAAATGACATAATGAATCGCATTAAGGTAATTAATATATAATAGTCATTTTACATGGAAAGCACTGTGATAGTGTAACATATAGAGTAATGCTTTAGAGTGCATAAGTACTTTTCATAAATACATATGAGAGCAGAACTC
>PVKZ01008348.1:0-16541 GCA_004027375.1 Macroglossus sobrinus
TAAGTGCCCTCTATAGGTATACCATATTTTATCTTTTATACCATATTATATCTTTTATATTTTACTGTACCTTTTTTGTGTTTAGATATGTTTAGATACACAAATACCATTGTGTTAGAGTTGCCTATAGTATTTGGTAAGGTAAAAATGCTGTACAGGGTTGTAGCCTAGGAGCAATAGGCTATACCATATAGTTTAGATGTGTAGTAGACTATACCATGTAGGTTTCTGTTAGTGCACTCTGATATTTTCACTGATGAAATGCCTTATCACATTTCTCAGAAAGTACAAATCCTAGGCACTAGCTAATTTACTAGAAGTATTAAGTACAATAGAATTCTGGTAAACACTGTTCATACTCATTAGAAAGCTGGTTTGCTAACTGAGCCTTTGCCAATTCCCAGATATGCTAGTCCAGTCTTTCTCAAACTTTTAATATGTTCCTTAATTCCCTGGAGAGCATGTTAAAGCACAGATTGATGAGCTCCGGCCCCTTAATTCCTAATTCAGTAAGTCTGTGGTGGAGCCCAAGAATTTGAATTTGTCAGTTTCCAGGTGATACTGATGCTGTTAGTCTACTTTGCGAGCCATTAAACTAGCTTCTATTGCCTTAACAAAAAAAAAATTAACAGCTGAAAATGTTAGTCATTTCTTGCTCATTTATTCATGTACATAGTGGGTCAGCAAAGGGGACCCAGATTGACAGGCATGGTAAAACTGAAGACATGACAAACCATGTGCTGGTTCTTCTGTTGAGATTTTATTGGCCAAAGTGGCTTATATATCCAAACCTAAAGTCAATGTGGTGGGGAAATATAATCCTCCTTGGAGAGGGGGACATGTTCCTAGGGAACATGATTTATACTACAAACAGCTGTGAAATTGTACAAACTACACTTAGGTGTTCTAAAAAGAAAAGAAAACTTCACCAGGGAAGCTAATATCAGTAAGCTTGAGTAGAATACACTTGAAAATGAAGCAGAAGGGGTGGAGTATGTATATCAAATGGGAATTCAGCCTGTGTTGCAGTGGCTTCATGGTGGTATCTTTAACTTTTAAGGCATGTTGTTCCACTGGCTAACTTAAAACCGGTTACTCAAGTGACACCTGTTCCTGCCTGGAATGCTGTGCCCAGTCGGAAAGGAAGAGGTTACCAGAAAATTTCTGGGAGCTATGTCCCAGAAATGGGTTTGTATTCTGAAGGTTTTTATTATTCTCCCTTTCGTATATCCTACATTGTACTTTTTAAAAAAGGTTACATATACATCAGTGTTCCAGGGTAGAGGCTCTCAACTTTGGTGCTATTAACATTTGGGCATGGATAATACTTTATGGGGAGCTGTCCTGTGTATTGTAGAATGAGTAGCAGCATCTCTGGCTTTTTATCCACTAGATGCCAGTAGCATCCTTTCTCCAAGTTGTGACAACCAAAATGTCTTCAGTCATTGCCATATGTTCCCCAAGTTGGGGAGTGGCAAAATTGTCCATGTCTGAGAACCACTGTTTTAAGGTACTTGTGTAAACTTATGCTGGAGTTGATTTTAGATTCTAAAACTTGGAAAAGATTTCTTTATTAACAGGCATAATTTCTTGCATAATAGTACTGTAGGTGGCTTAGATGACCAACTACATTTTGATGACCAGAGCTGCCTATTCTAAAGATAGTGCTGAGATGTCCATTGATACAGAATTACCTGTTGATTTTGCCCTTCCAAATGGAAGATCTAGTACAGCCTAAAAAAAATACAAAAATTCTCTCCTTGTATTTATTTGGTTTGTTCTAAGAAAAACATCTGAGCATTTTCAGCATTTGTGGGAGTAGTGGGGAGACACTGAATCTTTTGCTTTGGTTTTGAAGCTTATTTGCTACTTCTTTGTTTGCCTGAAAGTTATATCAGAGATGGACATGAAACAGCGGAAGAAGATGTTCAAGAAAGTTAGAGGGAAAGAGGTTTATATGACTATGGCTTACAGCAGGGGAGACCCCTTCCTCCCACCCAGGCTTCAGCATAGTATGCATTATGGGCATGACCCTCCAATGCACTATTCACAGACAACTGGCAATGTTATGGCTAATGAACATTTTCATCCTCACCATTCATCTCAGACACAAGGTCGGGGATATGGGATGCCCAGGTAAGGCTTAACTGACTTAATGTACATCTCTGTTTTGATATTGGAAATAATTTCTGGATAGGATTACAGTAGAATTTAAAAATATCTTAATGGTTTATATTGCTGTTATAATTTGACTATAGAAAGAGAGGATGAAACTTATGTATAATTAAATTCTTGTCAAATGAATTTAATGATGATTCATATTCTCAAAGTCTAGGGAAATATGGAGCAGCCGAAGAGATGCTAAAAGATAGAATGTCATTAAGATGAATGCCATGTGTATGGCACTGTATCCATTAATAATGGATAGGCCTAATGCCAGTAGTGAGAAGAGCAAAGCTCTTTCTATGTGGATGTTTTCGGAGAGATGTGTTAGTTCCGTTTAACTATAAAAACTGCTCAAGCACTAGTGAATAAAGAGTTGTTTTCCTTTCCCTTTATTCATAGGGATTCATCTCCCTTTATAAACAGGCATAACATGATGGGCCCTAAAGTTGATTTTTACCCTGGCCCAGGTAAAAGATGCTGCCAGAGCTATGATAACTTCTATAGATCTCGGTAAGTGAATTTTGTGCATTTTAAGTGTTGCAAATCAGAAAATGGGTACGTCTGGCTTCATTGCTGAGCAACAAATAAATGGAATAAATTTTTTAAGTGTCAGCATTAAGCTGCTTGACTGTTACTTAGAAATTAGAAAGAAGTTACTACCATATTTTATAATTTTTCCCCTTTGATTCTCCAAACTGCTTAAGTTCCTTTAGACGTAGTCACCGCCAGATGCATTGTATGAATAAGGAATGCCAGTATAGCTTTGCCCCAGAGAATGGACCCATACCCAGGGGCGTGGAAGAAACCATTACTTTTTATGAAATTGAAGAAGGAGATGAGACTGCTTATCCAGCTTTACCTGTAAGTAGTTAAAAGCTTTACTCAAAAAGCTTTATACTATTCTTTTTTAAGTAAAGACAGTGTGGATAAATTTTAGCTTTTTGTACAAATGAGCAAATAAAGCCCTACCTGGAAAATATGAATTTTCATCTTAGCACTTTTAGAGGTGGGAGGGAAAAAATTTCTTTTCATAGAGAAAGGGGATATAGGTGAACAAATATTCTTGCTTATATAGTATGGACAAATATTTTCTTTCTCTGATCATTATTTTCTCACATTATTGAATTCTAAAATACATATGTGTGTATGTATATGTGTGTATAGTTTTGTTTTTCTGACTATATAGAGGGAACTGCATTATGTGTGTGTCTCTCTTTGGTACAGAATCATGGAGGGACCTCTACAATGGTTCCTCCTACTCCGAGATACTGTGTTGCAAGGCGAGGACATAGCTCAGGCAAAAAGACCTTAAGTTCAGAGGAGGGCGATGGTGAGAGTGACAATGGTGAGTCAATTACAATTAAATGTTTTTGTAAAAAGATGGTTCTTTTGGCATTAGCATATTGGCTGTGAAAAAGACCTAAAGTTTTGGTTTGAGACTCTAACTGTTCTGGTAGCTAATTTTGAAAGAGTTATTAGTTCTTGTCTCAGAGCTTGCTGGGTTTTTAAGATATCTTGGTATTTCTCATAAGGGCAAACTTCTATTTCTGTAGGCCTTTACATTGTTATGCAGTTAATTTTCAGCTCTGCATAGGTTTTTAGTGAGTTTTGATTTGGTGAGATTTCGGTACTAATCATGTTGTCTTCACCACTTCTAATAACTGCTTTAGGCTTTTCATGTGACTGGCTCTTATTTTACAAGACTGCTGTGAAATAATTTCATTGCCAGAAATCTGCTTGATCTATAAACATGAGTATTCATTGAATCCTGTGTATTAAGTAATTTTATAATAATACTTAAACTGGATTCCTATGAGGAATGTGGTATACTTATTTTATATATGAGGAAATTGAGGTTTGGAGGATAAATGACATGGACAAACTCATACCCTTGGTAAGTGGCAGAGATTTAATTTTTTTTCTTAATTTTTTAGGTGAAGCAACCCTGGTTGACCTCACAGGTTGCAAGGACCTTGTCATCTTACAATCCCTTATTTTTTAATTTACACCTACAGCACCTGGTCTTCCTAGGTGGTTTCCCATCCAAGTACTAACCAGGCCTTGACCCTGCTTAGCTTCTGAGATCAGATGAGATCAGGCTTGTTCAGGGTAGCATGGCCACAGACGAGATTTAATTTTTATAACAGCTTTGTTTGGATGTAATTTATATACCATATAGTTTTTCTATTTAAAGTGTACAAGTCACTGGTTTTTAGTATAGTCACAGAATTGCATAACTATCACCACCATGAATTTAGAACATTTTTATCACCTCCAGAAGAAATTACATCCCTATTAGCAGCCACTCCTCATTTCTCCCCCAGCTCTTGGCAATCACCAGTCTGCTTTCTGTCTTAATGGATTTACCTGTTCTGGATATTTTATGTAAAATGTAATCATGTAATATGTGGTCCTTTGTGACTGGCAGAGATGAATTTTGAATTTGGTCTGTCAGACTAAAGCCTATATATATGCCTTCAGTTGTTAAAGTGTCTCTTACCATGGAGTCTGAATGATTCAACTTACCAATCAAATTCTTTATTTTCCTATAATATTCTCCTGTTTCTTACATAGAAAAAAGATATTTCTAAAAATTTAATGTACAAAACTAGCACAAGGATGATCTGAATATTTTGTATGTGCATGTGCTTATGTGTACACTCCGCTTTTTTACTCAGCATGACTCCTTTGTCTTTTCCCTTTAGCCCAGTGGGTACCTTCAGATGTACTGCTCACCTGTAGTGGCATAGTCAAAGTAACCAAATTTTTGTTTTCACCTTAAATGACATCTGGAGGGGTTGAGGAGTTGATGCATATGTGTTTGATAAGTAATGTGTTTAAGAATCGAATCCAGTTTTGACCTGTGGGGTTTTGTTTGGTGGAAAACTGTCCAAATTGCATTTCAATGCTATATCAGTCTTAAAACAAAGTGCTTCAGTCCACTGAGCCATCTTCTGAGAACAGACCAATTTTAAATATACCTGACGGGCAGAAAAGCAAATGAGGCATGATATATTCCTTTAACATCTACCTAAGCAAACTGTTTTATACTCACATTATAATCACCATTCACTATATTTCAAGCACCATGCTATGTATTTTTCACTACCCTGTCAGCTAGGAACTGTTATTTCTGTTTATAGTGAAGAAAGTGAGGCACAAAGATTGAATAATCTGCCTAAACTGATGGGATAAATCAGGATTCAAATCTAGACAGTCCTAATTCCAGAGCTGGTGAACTTAATCACCGTATTTTACTGCCTGACTGGAAAAATTAGATATGGCTTGATTTTTCACTTATGCCTCCTGCTCTTTCAGAACTAGAGAATTTTCAGAGAAGAAATTTGTACTGTTGACAGCCAGTCTCTGGCTTCAGTATCTTTTGACCAGTATGAAAGCTTAAATTACTTGTTTTAAAGATGAATCCTTTTTAGTTTTGAACATATATTCATAAAATTTGAGGAAAAAAGCAAGTGCTGGCCATCTGGCTCTGCTGAGCTAAAAAGCCCTCCATGAACATACTTTTTTTTTCCCTAGGGGGATATCATGAAGAATATATTTCTCCTTCAGGTCAGTGAGATCTAGATAGAATCCTCCATTGATCATTGTTTATAAAATTTCAAACTATAAAATAATGCTCTGTTTTTACTTTACTTTGACAATGTCCTCTGGAACCAGACTATGAAACTTCAGATGTTTATAGGACAACTGAATCTACAGCAAACTTGGTAGGTATTTAATAAGAATGGCAAGCACTTACAGCTCCTACTGTGTATTAGGGAATTATTCTAAAAGCTATACATATAAATGTATTTAAATCAGAATAGTCCTGTGAGGTAATCAAAGTAATCCCATTTTGTAGGTGAAGAAATTGAGATCCAGAAATTAAGTAGCTCATCCAAGATCATACCCCCTTTCTGAATTTAATCTATTTAGAGATAATTCTAACATGTGTTGATAGATGAGGAAGTTTGAACACTGGCAGTGATAATTTTTTAGAGGATTTTATGACTTTTCTGTCAATAAGAATGGGCCATAAATATCTCAAGTTACTTGATATAGAAAAGTTTGCTTCTTGGTCATGTTATGTGTCCAGTGGAGGTCTATAGGTGGGCCCTGTTCAGGGACTCAAGCTGATTGAAGCTCCATCCATGATTGCCAAGGCAGGAAAAAAAGGTAGTGAGTGGTGAACTGGCTGTTAACTTTCACCTGGAGATGACATGTGTCACTTTCTTTTCCATTTCTCCCCCTTTAATATCCACCTTCCACCTCTGACCTATGGATGTTGCTGTGTCCCCTTAAGAACTGGATCCCTGAAGGCGGGGCATCTTCTCTTATTTCTTTTTCATCTGTTAGAGCATGTCCTACTGAAGAATCTAATTTCTCTGTGCCTGGAAGTCAAAACTTTGGAAATATTCTAGCAGCACTAAAAACTACAGCCTTTATCTCAAACTCCCCTCCCACAGGCAAAATACTTGCTTCTACCTCAAGGGAGGCATCGCAAAAATTCTGTTCAGTGTAATTAAAATTAGAGCCCAAGATTTCTAGGAAATTCATGCTACTCTTTGCAGTGGGTCCATATGTGGCTCTTGATCTAGAGGCCTAAAACCAACAATACAAAGTTACTTGCTCCATACAAACTCAATTTATAGTGGTGGAGCAGGGACTGAAAAATTACAGTAAAAATTCCTATTCAAGAGACAGGAAAAATGGGAGAAACACAGTTACTGGCCTGTAGCAATTCTGACATAATGGATAGACATTGTGAGGATCCTCAACTTAGGCATAGATAGGAACTGTTTCCTGGAAGGGCTCCCTGGTTCATTGTTTTCCGGGGCTCTTGATTACTCCAAGACCCTTCCTTTCTTGGCCATATTTGAAGTAGGCATTGGAGAATAATCCTTGGCAGCTGAGCAGTTTTATCAGCCTGCTTCTTACTCATAGAAAATTGAGCAGGGGGTGTTCAATGGTCATTTTATCTCAGTTGGATGGTTTTAAGTTCTGCTCATGGTTTCTCTGGCTGTGTGATTAATTTATTACGTATCTTCTGTTTGATTCCTATTAGTTTCATGAGCCAATGTCCATAATGACGATTCTTTTTAATAATAGATATATTACTTAGATGTGCTATAATGCTTTGCTTTCTTATCTCTGTCTCTATTTGAATGCAAGTATCATGAGCTTATCAGCAATTGATAGAAGAGCCATACCTTTGGATGCTTTTCCATGAGCCATTTTGTCCAAGTGCAAGTATTCACTGCATGTTCTATCCTCTTGCTTTAACATATCTTAATGCAATCAGATTTTAACAGTGCTGTGAATCTTTGAGGCTGAGTTTTAATTGCTCTTTGTCATTCAAAGCATTTATCAATTTTATCTTTTACAGTTTTGGCATGAGATATTCGCCTCTTCAGCCTTACACTACAGGGCCTTGTATTCAAAGACTCTCTATTCCCTTTTATTCCTGCCTGCAAACTACTTTTTCTATACTTTAAAATGTCTTGCTAAACTCTGCCAACAGTAATCAAAAGTAAACTAACATTTTATTTTCCAAACCTCAGCCATTAAGAAAGACGACCTATAAGTTAGTAATCGCTTCAAATTAGGTTTTTGTTACAGCAATTTCTTGTTAATGATTAACTGTTTTAGTCAAGCTAGGTCAGTGATAACCCCCCAAATCTCAATGGCTTAACACAGGACAGTTGTTCTTGCTAATGTTGTATGTCCAGTGCAGCTTGGTAGCAGGCCTTTGTTCATCATAGTCAGTCAGGGATCCAGGTTGATTGATGGACATGTGCTTTCACAATCACCTATATGTGAGGCTAAACGTAGGAAAATTGAACACTGGCTTGTAATATTTCTGCTCATATTTCTTTGGCCAAACAAGTCTCATCGCCAATACCTAACTTTAGATGGGGCCAGGAAGAGCAACCTATCAGGTACCCAGGAGGAAAACTGGAATATTTATGAAGAACTTGAATAACTACCCTGCATTCTCTTAACTGTGATTAATCTTAACTGGTAGCTTCATGTACTAAATTTTTGTTTTTCCTGTTTAGGAAATATATTTTAGCAAGGTGAAGAAAACTGTGATTCCCTCTGTGTTCTTATTACCAATTTTTGCTGCTAGTTTCTTTGTTTTTGCTGTTATGATAGTCTGTTATGCATAACTCTCAGCCTTTTAAAATTATTTTTGCTTTCACAAAGACAAGGTATTGAGCCAGAGGGAGTGGTGTTTGGTTTATACTATGTCCTATTTAGGTAGGATGCAGCTGAACAACCAATTATCCAGTGTTGTCCCAAGCTACGTATTTAGGTGGAATACTTCCTTTTTAGCAAAACTATTTTGGTCTTACTGATTTTGAAGCTTTTAAGGAAAGAAAGTCCACTGAGAAGTGTTTGAATTACAGTCCTCTGTTACATTTTAGTATCTGCATTGAAACTAGAGTTGGATGTGATCAGGATCTCTATAGATAGGAAATGGAGCAGTCACGTAAATCAGGTACTAGAGTGACACCTTTTGGAGAATTAACTTAGTAGTCACTTCCAAATTTGAAAACTTGCCGAACAGATCACCTTTATTAATTTTAGATATTGAACAAAGCAGATCTTTTATTGATGTGCCTTTTGGTTTCTTGATTTCCCCTTACTTAACTATATTTCTGTATTTACCAAAGTCTCTTCAGGACAGAAGACCATGTTCTGTGTCTCCTCAGGACACAGTTACCTCATACAACTACCCCCAGAAGGTAATCTTCATAGTGTTATTGAGCAGTTAGTTGCCAATGGTCTGAACAGAAGACAATGGATTTTTAAATTTTTGTTCCGCTTGTCCTTCATTATACTTCAAAGAAGCTGCTTATATTCCTATCTTTAAGTATTATGCTTTGTGGTGCCTTGCTTAGTGATTAGTAAATTCATTCAATACACTGATTGAGCATCTACTGTGTTCCAGACATTGCTATATATGCTGGCATTAGACTACTCATAGTTGACCCACTTAAATTACTTGTTAAGTCAATGTCATTTACTGAACCTTAGGCCCTCCTGTAGAATGGGGAGTTGCATTAAAAACAGTAGTTGAAACCATAGGAGTGAATAAGATCATCCTGGGAAAAGGAAGAAATTGAAAAGAGCATCTAGAACAGAGCCTGTGGAACACCAAATTTTAGAAAATGAGTAAAGAAGGAACAGCTTGTAGGTAGGGGCAGGAAAGTGTATTTTTATGGAAGCTACAGGAAGAAAATGTTTCAAGGAGCAGTCAAGTATCAGTTTCTAAGAAGGCAAGCACCATGAGGACTAACAAGTGTCTATTAAGAATCTTTGCTATGGAGACCACTGATGACTTTGAATACAGTTTCTGAGGACCAGAGAGGGTAGCCGCCACAGTGTAGTAGGTGGTAAGGAAAGGGAGACTGCAGTGAGGACAGTGTATTCGAGAAGAAGAGTCTCTTAACATTTATCAAACACCTTTCTGTGCACAGGCCTGTATGGGGTGATGTGGCCTAATCAGAAACCCCACTTGTAGTCTCATGAAGTGTTAAAAATTCAAAGCACCTTTCGTGTTTAAAAAAGGTGTGTATAAATCTCCGGATATTATGCAGGAAACACAGAAGTTACCTGCTTGGGGAGATGAGAACTAGACAGATGGAGGACAAGGGTTAGAGGGAAACTTTTCATTGTTATGCGATTTTATACTTGATTTTAAAATCATATTGATATATTACCTTTTCAGAAAAAGAATGAAAATAAATCCCTCAAAGTAATTTGGGGTCTTCTAAAAGAAATAACTGTTCTATGAAGGGTTTATGTAAAGATTGTGCATTAGTTAATCAAAATACTATTTCCTGAAATTTAGGGTCAAGTAAGAGTAATACTGTTTGAGAAACCAAATTTAGAGTTCTAACCTTTCTTCCCCACTTACAGGTAATGGTAAATTCTGCAGCAATTGCAGCTTCCTGTGCCAATGATGTTCCAGCTCCAGTCTTATCCAACTGTGCAGCAGCTAATCAAGCTAGCAGTACCACTTCAGTTTCCCCACAGAATGCTGTACAGCCTCTGTTTGTATCTCCACCTACACAAAGCAGGCCAGGTAGGTTATTAGTGGTTGCATACTTTGGAGAGGCCCCTTTTCCTAGTGGTTAGATAGGATTACTTTAATTTCCAGGATTACATTTGTTTAACTTACTTAATGAAGTCTGTTCTATGGTTGAGAGCCAGGGTTTCAGGTTTTTTCTTGCAATTTGGCTTTGATATGATTTTTAGCTTTCATTTTGCTACCCCGCTGAAAATTGAGAGGACTTGTACCAGTGTCTTGAACTTTGAGTTGTTTTATTACATAGGACTTAAGATAGACATGTTTTCACATTTCATGGAACAATTTCTCACAAGCTTACTATAAAATATGTTTTCATATAATGAATCACTTTCCTACGATTATTATAGTGGATATATGTGCTAGAATTTAAGAGATCTAGGTTAGAATCCTGGTTTTACAACTTATACTAGCTATGTAATTTTGGGCAGGTTATTGAACTTATCTTTGAGCTTATGGGTACTTATAGTACCAATTTATGAAGTGATTGTGGAATTCCAATGAGATAACTTAAAATTTTCAATAGAACTCTGGAAAGGTGGTGGCAACAACAGCATAGCTTTTCTATCTGAGTCCTGAAATAAAAATGAAAATAGCAAAACCCAAACGGGTGGATAACAACTAGGTGATAAGTTATCCCCAAGAGCCACAAAATTTAAGCAGTTAGGGGAAAACCACCACTTCTCGAGACCTGCATACTATTAAGTCCTATATGGGAGCAAGAAGACAGAAGCATCAGGGATATTTGTCTGATGGGCCTGAGAACAGAACTGAACTAATAAGAATTCTGGGAAAGTGGGGTGGCCAATTTGGAAGGAGCAGCTAAGACTGGGAAGGGATTTGGCCTCTCTAATACTAGGTAAGTACTTTAGGTTTAGGTACATGGTAAAGGGACTGGAAGGCTTGGAGCAGTTTGGCCTCTAAGAACTAAAAACTGACCTGTCAGGTTTCCCTTTTAGGATAGTATTCTCTACTAGGGAGAAACTGCTGGGAGTTGAAACAGTATTGATCAGGATAGAGAAAAGAGCAGGTCTAGATAAAGGTTAAGGATAACAGCCAAGGAATCCTAGAAAACAGTTACGGAAAAGAGAGAATTAATGAAGTTAGAAAAGCTCTTCTGTACTCCACCTCATTTTAGAGTTCATGAAATAGAATTTCTCATAAAAATAGAAGAAAATTATTTAAGATCAAATCGTATACAAAGATATTTTAAGAAAAAAGTAACATCCTTATAGACAGTAAAAGCATGACAGACATGTGCCCACTATACAGAACTAAACAAATGAAACTATAACAACTAATTTCAGAATGAGCTAAAAACATTAATAAAATAATATAAAACATTAAAGAATAACAAATCAGAATTGGAAAAACTCAGATGAGATGACTACTCAAAGTATTAGAAATGGAAGAAAGTCATTTCAGTAATAAAGACTGAAATACAACAGGTAATACTTTAAGAGAAAGATGTAAGAAAGGGGGGAGGGAATCTAAAGTGAAGAAAATGACGGTAAAGGTTCAAAAGTGACATACCAAAGTTAGGAAAGGAGATCAAACATTGATAGAAGTCCCTGAGGAAGAAAACCCAAAGAGTATGGGAAAGGAATAAATACTGAAAACTATAATTCAGAACATTTTCCTGAAATTAAAGCTTTAAACTATGTAATGAAATACCACTCTGCATACCTGAGAATATTGACCCAGAACAACCAACAACAAGATATTCTAGTAAAATGACTGAACTTTAAATGAAAAGAAAGTCCTTTGATTTATTTACATAAAGGAGACTATGGAATATAAAAGAAATAAAATGAAAATCAAACGTTGACAGCAGTGCTTCATGCTAAAAAAAAAAAAAGGGTGTAACATTTAAAATAATGAAAGAGTGTGAACCAAAGATTTTATATCCAACCAAACTGCTTTTCAGGCCCAAAGGGCAATATGTCAGAATTCAGGCAATATTATTTACATGAGTACTTCTGAAGAATCTACTAAAGCTATGCTGTCAAGCCAAGGTAAATACTCACTACATGTGACAATTTAATTGTAAGTAAATGAAATAAACCTTCGGTTGCTCAATTGCATATATGCCGAGTAAGTGCTCAAAGCCTTGTGGCTGGCTACAGTATTGGACAACACAATATTTCTACCGTCAGTTGTATTGGATTGACAACAGTGTATTAGAGAATGGGTTTTAACTTCCATTCAGACTACCCAAAATAATTAGAGACATCAATGTAATTGTAGATAATATTAAATATATATTTACCTGTAGAATTAAGATAAAATGAGGGCTGAGAGGTTGAGAATATGCTGCTATGTAATAGTCTTCTGTTTGAATGTTTGAATGATGTATGTGTATAGTATACCTGTTTTTAAAAGTGGGGGAATTGAGAGACCATGTGCCAGGATTTTTTTTTTTAAGCCTACAGCACCTGTGCTTCCTAGGTGACCTCCCATCCAAGTACTAACCAGGCTTGACCCTGCTTAGCTTCCAAGATCAGAAGAGATCATGTGCCAGGCATTTTTTTAATGCTCAATAATCACACTTAAGGTCCTTTTATCTAGATACTCAGATTGTTATTCTGATTCTGTATATAGTTGGCTAAAACAAGTGAGTGTGTACAGGATATTCTAGATTTATCTCATCTCCTTGCAAACCAGGAATCTCAGTATGGAAGGAAGGTAATACAGATATAATAAAGAGTTAAGTAAAAGCCTTTATGGTCTCAAGTTTGAATTGGAAGTTACCCCAGTAGTAACCACTAATTTATAGTCCTGTAACCAATAGTCTATATTCCATATCCATAAGTCTTTGTCCTTGTTCATTTGTTATTTTTACGTTTATATCCCACATATAAGTGATACCATGTGATTTTCAAATTTTCCAGTCTGGCTTATTTCGCTTAGCATGATTATCTTGAGGTCCATCCAAGTTGTCACAAATGGCAGTATTTCATCTCTTCTTATAACTGAGTAATATTCCATTGTATTTATGTACCACAGCTTCTTTAGCCAATCATCTATCATAAGACACTTCGGTTGCTACCATGTCCTGGCCACTGTGAATAATACTACTATGAATGTTAGTGTGTGCAAATTTCTTTTTGGATATGAGTTTTCAAGACTTTGAGGTAAATACTGAGTAGAAGGTTTGCTGGATCATATGGTAGATCACATCTTAGTTTTTCAGGGAACCTCCATACTGCTTTCCATAGTGGCTGTACCAATTTGCAGTCCCACCAGCAGTGTATGAAGCTTCCTTTTTCTCCGCATCATCTACAGCTTTTGTTATTACTGTCCTGTTGATAACAGCTATTTTAACAGGTGTGAGATGGTATCTCATTGTGGTTTTGATTTGCATTTTCCTAATAGCTAGCGATATTGAGCAACTGACTTTACATGTATTTGTTTGCCATTTGTGTGTCCTCTTGGGAGAAGTGTCTGTTCAGGCCCTCTGCCCATTTTTTGATTGGATTGTTTGTTTTATAGTTGTTATTGAGCTGTATGAGTTCTTTGTATATTTTGGATATTAGGCCCTTATGGGAGGCATTGCTTGCCAATATATTTTCCCATTCAGATGGTTCTCTTTGTACCTTGATGATTTCTTTTGCTGGGCAGAAGCTTTTTATTTTGATGTAGTCCAATTCATTTATTTTTAGCTTTTATTTCCCTTCCTTTTGAGGTCAAGCTTATAAAATCCTCTTTAAGTCCAAGGTCCTTGAGTTTAGGTCCTATGTTTTCTTCTATGCATTTTATTGTTTCAGGTCTTATATTCAGGTTCTTAATCCATTGTTATTGGATAAAACAAGTGAATGTGTACAGGAGTTAATTTTGGTGAGTGGTGATAACGGTCTAGTTTCATCCTTTTGCAGGTGGCTTTCCAGTTTTCCCAGCACCATTTATTGAAGAGGCTTTCTTTTCTCCGCTGCGTGTTTTTGGCTTTTTTATCGAGAATTATTTGCTCATATAAATATGGGTTTATTTCTGAACTCTCGAATCTGTTCCACTGGTCCATGTGTCGTTTTGCTGCCAATACTGTGCCATTTTGATTCCTGTCACTTTGTAGTATAATTTGAAGTCTGACAGAGTGATGCCTCCAGCCTTGTTCTTCTTTCTCTAGATGGCTTTGGCAATTCGGGGTCTTTTGTGCTTTCATACAGATATTATGATTTATTCCATTTCTTAAAAAAAAAAGCTAATGGGATTTTAATGGGGATTGCATTAAATCTGTATAATGCTTTAGATAATATGGTCATTTGAACTATGTTGATTCTTTTAATCCAAAAACATGAAATATCTTTCCATTTCTTTGTATCTTCTTTGATTTCTTTTAATAGAGTAGAGTCTTATAGTTTCATTATAGAGGTACTTCACATGTTTCGTTAAATTTACTCCCAGGTATTTTATTCTTTTTGTTGCAATAGCAAAAGCAATTGTTTTTTCCACTTCTTTTTCTGACACTTCATTTTAGAGTATGGGAATGCTGTGGATTTTTGAAAGTCGATTTTGTATCCGGAGACTTTATTGTATTTGCTTATTGTTTCTAGTAGTGTTCTTATGGAGTCTTTAGGGGTTTTTGTATAGAAAATCATGTCATCCGCAAATGAGTGACATTGTGACTTTTTCCATTTCCTATTTGGATGCCTTTTATATATCTTTCTCTAATCTGATTGAACTCAACCAGGACCTCCAGTATTATATTGAATAACAGTGGCGATAGTGGATACCCTGACCTTGTTCTTGATCTTAGAAGGAAGGTTTTTAGTTTTTCACCATTTGGCTGAGGGTTTGTCATGGCTGGCCTTTATTATGTTAACACACTTTCCTTCTACACCGATTTTGTGAAGTGTTTTGGTCATAAATGGATGCTGTATCTTGTCGAAGGCTTTTTCAGCATCTATTGATGTGATATATGATAATTATTTTTCAATTTGTTTATGTGGTGTATCACATTAATAGATTTCTGTATGTCGAACCATCCCTGTGCCCCTGGGATGAAGCCTACTTGATCGTGATATATAATCTTTTTAATATGTTGCTGTATTCGGTTTGCTTAATACCTTAGGATTTTTGCCTCTGTATTCATGAGAGAGATTGGTCTGCAGTTTTCTTTAAGTACTAGTCCATTCTAGGTTATTAAATTTGATGTTATATACTTTTTTCATAGTATTCTTGTATGATCCTTTATATTACTATGTCAGTCGTAATTTCACCTCTTTCATCCTTGATTTGGTTTGTGTCCTTTCTCTTTTTTCTTTAATGAGTCTAGCCAGGGGGTTGTCAATTTTATTAACCCTATCACAGAACCAGCTCTTTGTTGCATTTTTTTCTATTGATTTTTTTTTGTTTGTTTTTATCTATTTCTGCTCTAATTTTGATGATTTCTTTCCTTCTGTTTATTTTAAGGCTTCATTTGTTTTTCCTTTTTTAGTTTTTTTTTTTTTTTAAAGATGAAGCATTAGGTTGTTTATTTGGGCTCGTTCTTGTTTTTGGAGATAGGCCTGTAATGATGTGAACTTTTCTCTTATGACTGCTTTTACCATGTCTCAAAAGTTTTGATATGTTGTGCTATCATTATTATTCATTTCTATGTATTTCTTGAACTCTTTATGTCTTTTCTGACCTGATTATTCTTCAGTAGCATGTTATTTAATCTCCTTGTATTTGTAGTTCTTCCTGCTTTCTTTTTGAGGTTTATTTCTAGTTTCAAAGCATTATCATCAGGGAATATGGTTGGTATGATATCAACCCTCTTATATTTGTTGAGGCTTTCTCTGTGTCCCGGTATGTGGTCGATTCTTGTTTAGAATGTTATATGTGCATTAAAGAAGAATGTATAAGCAGCTGTTTTGAGACGTAAGGGTCTGTCAATGTCAATTATGTCAAGTTGTCTAATGTGTCATTTAAGGATGTTATTTCCTTAGTGATTGTTCTATTTGGATGATCTGTCCATATCCAACAATGGTGTATTTGATTTGGGTCCCCTGCTATACAATAGTGTTTTGGTCTGTTTCTCCCTTTAGTTCTATACTAATTGCTTTATATATTTCAGGGCTCCCAGATTGGGAGCATAGATATTTAATAAGTGTTATGTCTTCTTGGTGCATGATTCCCTTTATCATTATGAAGTCTCCCTCAGTATCTTTCTTTACCTTTTATTTAGAAGTCTATTTTGTCCCACATTAGTACCACTACTCCTGCTTCTCTCGGAATTCCATTTGCTTGAAATTATCATTTTCCACCCTTTTACTTTGAGTCTATATTTGACTTTGGAGGT
>PVKZ01008349.1:0-16578 GCA_004027375.1 Macroglossus sobrinus
CACCCTCCATTCCAAGCTCACTCAGGCGTTTGCTCCCTCTTTCTGAGAAGCCGTACTTCTCATTAAAATCACCGGTTTAAAATTAACCGTCTTCTGTCAAGCGTAGCTAGGAAATGACCTTTCTTCATTCTAAACGCTTTGAAAGTTAAGTGTTCCCAGGCTGTGGGCTGTACTTCTGGGATGGGCGGTTTTTTTTTTTTTTTGAGTACTGGATATTGCCTTCAAAGCTCTCTAATTGCCTAAATTAATAATGGCCCTTTTTTTTTTCCCCTTTGGTTCCCGTAAGGGACAAAATGAATTTGAATCTTTCTCTAAAGAATCGAATCTCACTCCGATGACTCTCTGCACTCATCACAGAATCTGAAACGCTGCCAGGCCGCCTCTCCCCGCCCCCTCCCCACCCCCTCGACCCGACCCCTTCCTCCAGCCTCCAGCTCCAAGAGTTTGGGGGGGAAGGAATAGCGGGGAGTCACCAGGTTTTGCCATCCTCATGTTGGCCACAAACCCTCGGAGACAGGACAGTTGGACTTTTGGGTTTATTACCAAAAAAAAACCGGTTCTTTTTACAGAAATCACACACCGACCGACAGAAGCGTGAGCACGTTCATCGCGTATGGCTAAGTGGGCCACACGTCTGGAGGTGAGGGCCACATGTCTGGAGGTGAGCCTAACAAAACCACCTGGCTCTTTTTAAAAACTGCGCGTGTCACGACGAGCAGGACCTCGGCTACCACGTGCAAAAGTCGCTTCGAAAAACTGAAGACGCAGCGTAGGCGACGACCCCCGCCAGACCCTGCCTCGGTCTGCTGAGGAAAAGGCCCGTGAGAGGCTGGCCGAGGCTGGCCATAGCGTCTCGGAGGGGTCAGAGGGAGCAGACATTAGGTGCTGACTTTGGAGCGTCCAGCCGTGTTGACACGGGGACCGAACCCGTGTCACACGGGCAGTTAGGCCGACAAGAGTTGCTGACGTCTGGCGCTTAACGAGCAGTGTCATCTTTTCACATAGAACTGGCTAGCGGATGCCGTGGGCAGCCTTTTCACGCTTTCGAGAGCCCCACAGCCAAGAAGTCTTTCCAGTGATGATTATACAACGAATGCCCCGAGGCTTGGAAAAAAATATTTATTTTGAAATTATCATAAGCTCCAAATGACTCACCAGTGTGAAAAAATCAAGGGCAATTCAATGCTCGGCTGTAAGCTCTGGCCAATTTTCCCTGCTGAAAATAATTGGACAGATCTTTTTTCCCCTTTTTTTAAAAATAATAGTGCCCCAAGAGATTGAACGCTCTTACCGCTTGTGGATGTGGAGCGTACATGCATTTCTTATCTTTAATTTGATGTGTGAGTAACGGGATTGTGGGCAATGGCGCGGTGTGATTGGAGCGCTATAGTTTCTCTAACGTATAATACAGCAGATTAAGTGTCACTTAACACTCTGGGAAATCGCCACTGGTTTCTGACTCTGAGGTTCGGTCGTGGGCAGGGGGCTTGGAGCAGACCACATGTGGCAGAGACATTCTCTCTGTGCTCTGTGCATTCCAGGCCTCCTTGCAGCTGGGGGCCTGGCCGCGAAGGACGCGTCCCCCTCCTGAAGGACCACTCAGCGCAGGGCCCGGCCCAGTCACCCCCCGTGCGTCCCCGGGCGGCGTCCCCACGGCTGGTTCAGGGCGACTCTCAGGCCCGTTTGCTGTGCCGAGGGTCTCGGCAGCCTCAGGGCGGAGCCCGCCCTTGGCTCCGGAGACCACCCCTGGGGGGACATTCGTGCATTTGCAGTGAGAGGTCTGGTGTCTTGCTCGTCGCGCCCTGCGAGGCGTCACCGTTTCGGAAGGCTTGGTGGTGGCCCAGGGCACAGGAGGCACCCGCCACCCTGGGGAGGCTTCACGGGCACGTGTCCCAGCAGAGGGGCCCTGCCGCCCGATTCTCTCCCACGCGGACTTTGTCCAGGTCTGGGCGCCTCGCCCTCCCTAGGAAGAAGCAGAGAGGCTGGTGGCTTCGCCCCTGGGGGCCGAGGCGTGGCCTCCCGTTGACTTCACGTGGGTCCGGTCCCAGGCCTGGGTCAGCGTGTGTCCCCGTCGCCCTTCCTTCCAGGGGAGACGCTTCTGAGGGGGTCTGACCTCAGCTGTCAGCGACAGTGAGAAAAATAACTTCCTAAGTTATTTTACAATTTTATACCAGGCTTAGCCCATAATTTCCTTCACAGCTATCAATACCATAAACACAGAGACTTCTGGAACCAAACGATTCCTTTTGGAAGAAAAATTTGCTCAAAGTACGGGTCACATGCTTTTCGGGTCTTCTGCCCTGTCGTCAGTGAGCAAGCGGGTGACAGTTCAGTGACCGAAGTGTGATGTGACAGTGACTGAAGTGTGGTGTGACAGGCATGAGGCCTGGCCCGCTGGCGGCGGCCCATGCCCTGCCTCCCCGTTCCCTGCGTGGTCGCGGCTGGGTGTCTGAGCCTCTTTGCTGTCCCCTTCCTAATGGGAAAGGGGCTAAGAGCCTCCCGGGGAGACGCCCTTGGGTGTCGTCTTCGTACCCAGAACCGTGCCTTCAATGCAGAAGCCTCGACAGCCGCTCTCGTCATTATTGCTGTTTTAGAGAGAAAGAAGGAAGGAAAGAAAGGAAGGGAAGGAAAGGAAGAAAGGAAGGAAGGAAGGAAGGAAGGAAGGAAGGAAGGAAGGAAGGAAGGAAGGAAGGAAGAAAGAAAGAAAGAAAGAAAGAAAGAAAGAAAGAAAGAAAGAAAGAAAGAAAGAAAGAAAGAAAGAAAGAAAGAAAGAAAGAAAGAAAGAAAGAAAGAAAAAGTGTGGAACGGTTAATGGCCGGTTGCCACAGGAAGACGGGGCAGCAAGTCCCCCACACCCGCTCCACCCCTCATCTTTCACATTCTGCAAATGGACAAACCCGCCTCCGCACAGAGCTGCCGCCCCTTTTGGTCTTGGGAGGGGAAGGTTGACGGACAGTTCGTGAGTGGCCGCCGCCCCGCCCCTGCCCCATGACGCCCCCATTGCGCCCCGTGTCCGATTCGTCCCACCCGCCAGTGTGTTTTCTCCGGACGCGGAGGCACCAACGTCTGTGTCTCCGGTTCCACTGCAGCCAGGTGGCCCGTACCGGTCCGACTTTGAACTGACCGTGGCAGCGACGAGGAGCATTGCAGCCGGCACCTGCTCTGTCCGTGCTGCGGGCCGGCAGGGACCGGGGCCAGGCCACCGGCTCACGGGCGTTTCCTGTCAGCTCGGAGCAGTGACAGCCGCAACGCGCTGCCTGGCTGTCCAGAGTGGCTCAGGGCACTGGACTCGGAAAACCCTCCAATCATTGTCATTTCTTTCAGCGAAGAGATCACATTAGCGGCTGGAAAGGAAGACGTACAAGGTGGTCGCTGTTGACGTGACGTCAGGTTTAAGCCACGTCCACAGGCCACGTCTCGTGGGTGTCGAGTAGAGCGAACTACAGGTTTCAGATGGAAGAGAAGCTGAGTGGAGACTGTTCACGGCCGCGGAGGCGCCCGAATTAGGGCCGGAGAGAGAGGACACGGGTTTCGCCATGGTGCGTGCCCTCCACCCGGGCTGTGTCTTGCCATCGTGCAAAGTGATTTTCGTTCTGGGCACATCTCTTTCCGCTTGTTCCGGGGCTTTGCCGGCTGGCCGAGGGCCGCTGGGAGCGGGGAGCCGGGGGTCCGGGCTGACCTCAGCAAACCGTGCGTAAGGGTGTTTGCGCCCTCGGACGCGGCCGGGTCCACCGCTGCTGCGTTCACATTAGCCCCTGGCATTGCTCGCGGCCTTGGCACGCCGTCCTGCGAGGCAGGTGAAGGCGAGGAGCGTTCCAGGGAGCCCAGGGCACCGCGTGGCCGTCCTGCGAGGCAGGTGAAGGCGAGGAGCGTTCCAGGGAGCCCAGGGCACCGCGTGGCCGTCCTGCGAGGCAGGTGAAGGCGAGGAGCGTTCCAGGGAGCCCAGGGCACCGCGTGGCCGTCCTGCGAGGCAGGTGAAGGCGAGGAGCGTTCCAGGGAATCCAGAGCACCTCGTGGCCGCCGTCCCGGGGAGCTCTGTCCTACTTGGGCCCCCATCTCTGTTTCATGTGGAGCCCAGAGAGCTAGGCCGAGGGCCGGAGGGGTGACGGGCCCCTGGGGGGCCGGCTGGGGGCCGGGCAGAGCAGGGAAGAGTGAACCGCGGCCCCAGGCTCCGGGCTGGGGGGGTCACACATGTGGTTTCTGTCGGAGGCCGGCTCGGCTGAGCTCGGGGACGCCATCCTGAGTCACGCCCGCGAGACGCGGCTGTGGCCGTCTGCTGGGCCGGGGCCGCACGGCTTCTGGGCCCAGAATGGACGCATCTCGTGCCCCGCGTCTCAGACAGAGTCGGGCTAAAAGGATTGAAGAGCAGGGTGGAAACGGAGCTGCGAGTTCACGCTCCGATGCAGACGTTTGAAAGGGCTCCGCACACACACGTTTCGGTTCCCCCCGCTCGGCGGGAGCGTGCGGGGGGCCGGCTGCCTGCTCACTGTCTCCTCTGTCCTCGTGTGATTCTGAGGGGCCCCCCCGAACGGTGCCGTTTAGGGCGGGGCGGAAGATGCCCTCGTATTGAGGGGCACGCTGTGCTGCTTTCGTTCTCGGGACAGCTCGATGTCTCATCTCGTGACAGAATGCAGAGCACCGGGCCCGCGCGCCTGCATCCTTCCCCCACGGCCTGCCCTTCTCTGTGGGAGCACCGCTTGTCTGTGCTCCTCGGGGGCACCGCTCGCCCGTCTTCCCCGGGGGCACCTCACAGCCGTGCTCCCCGGGGGCACTGCTCACCTCTGCTCACGAGCCAGTCTGGTTCTCTCCCGCGGCCGCTGGCCAGAAACCTCCGAGCACGGCCCGTTCTGCACGGCGACCCTGGTTCCCATGCTGGACCGCCCTCCGACGGGGAGGCCAGCCGACCCAGTTCACGCTCCTCAGCCGACAGCGAAGGATCCCCCAGACGCCCCTCCAGCCCTGGCGTCCGCGGCCCTCGGCCTCCTCCGCCCCCTCTGCTGGGCACTGCCCGTTTCCTGCGAGGCACCTAGACACGCTGGTTCTTTTAGTGACAATCATGCACAAAAGAACAAATAATTTCTTTTTCTGAAACTGTCACTAACCAGCTCAATAATAACCGCAGTAAGCATCCTAGGACGATCAGGTCTGCCGAGAAGTTCGAGGGGTTTTCAGTTTTTTGGTCAGAGCATCACTCTGTGGTCCTCTCCTGGGTCTCAGCTGCTCTCACTACGCCTCATCCTAACCCGTCGGTGATGTACGCGGGGTTCCAGGCCGGCTCTCTTGTCACTTTCGCTGACTCTGCAAATCTCGCAGAAGCTGCAGAATTTCCCAATTTCGTCTGGCAGGCGATTTGCATCTCATCTGCACTGCGCTGGCAGCCGCCCGCTGCCGCTGACCCTCCGGGAGCTTCTGCGAGAAGCTTCTGAGGCAGCAGCGGGTCTAAATGAAGCGGGAGGTTGTAGCTGGATCGTCTGAAGCATAATCAGGTTATTGACGAGCGGATCATTTGTTTCCAGCTGGAATCTTGTGGGCGCACAGACGGCAAGCCCCCGGGAGCACCCACCCATCTTCTGCGCTCGGCGTGGCAGCACCAGATGGAGGGCGTGTGTGTGTGGGGGCGGGTGCCAGGCATGACATCGAGGGTGATGTTGGGGTGAACACATCCCCGAGTGCTAATGAAAATAACGGCTCTTCCCTCCGTGACCTTGGGTGGACGGCGTCCTTCCCCTGGCTTCGCGTGTGGTGTTCTGTTTCTGGCCCCGCTCCGGCGTCCCTCTAATCTGTCATCTCTGTAGGGGAAAGCTCCTTCTCAGGGCCCCGGCACGGTGTCCGTGAGGCCGGGTCGGGGGCGAGGGCGGAGGAGGACGGCCACCGGAGCGAGGTGACTCGTGGGGCCGTGCCCCTGGCCGCACGTGTGTGGATGCGGAAGCGGAGGTGGCAGAGGATGCGGGGGGCGGGGAGACGGGCGTTCTGGGAGCTCGCCTCGGCCGAGGGCCCGGGGCCATCCTCCTGTCTGCTGCGGTCCAAGCAGACTGCGGCCCCATCAGGAAAAGAGGCTGAGGGTTGAGAGGGTCCCAGCGCCTGTGGCGAAAAATCCGTAGCCGAAAAAACTCATAACAGAAAAAAGCTTGCCGTCTTAACCATCCGTCCACTTTTAACTGGACTTAAATACATCCGCCTTGCCGTGCAAACATCACCCCAATCCGTCTCCAAGACGTTCATCTTCCCAAAGCGAAACCCTGTCCCCATTAAGCAATACTCCACCCCCTCCCCCGGCTCCCGCACCCCTACCCCGCTTCCCGTCTGTGAGTCTGACGACTCTGGATTCCTCGTACAAATGGCATCGAACAGCCATAGCCTCCCCCTCCTTTGGTGTGACAGTGTCTGACTTAGCACAGTGTCTTAAGGGTCAGCTGTGCTGTAATGTGTCAGAATCTCCTTCCTTTTGACGGCAGAGCGGTGCCCCGTCTGGTGTATTCGGCACGCTGTGCCCATCCGTCCAGGGGTGGACAGCTGGGTGGTTTCGCCTGGCGGCTGCTGGAAACACTGGTGTGTGCAGACAGCGGTGCGCCCAGTATCTGCTTCCCGTTCCTCCGAGCTGGGCTGTCTTTCGTCCAGCTCCGATCCTAAAACTCGTCTGGCATTTCTCATTGGGAAATGCCTTTCCATCAGGCGGTGTGGAGCGTTTAATCAGCTCGTTCGCGGAGGCTGGGGGCGTTGAGCTCATGACCAAATGGACTCAAACGTTCATGGGGTGCCTCTCTCTGTCTAGGGGAGAAGAAACCAGCCCAGTGCACACCCCGGAACCAGAGCCCTGGGGGGCCGTGGCCGGGTGGTGGGCGAGCAGGTGGGGTGGGCGGCGAGCAAAGCCCCACAAACGCGAGGTGGTTCCTGCAAGATGCGTCTCCTCCCCGCTGTGTCCGCCCTTCCCCGAGACGCTTCCTGCTCCCCAGTTCTGCTGGGCGGCGCCCCGAACACCCAGCACACGTGGACCTCACTCTCGACGTGTGGCGGGGCGTGCGTACGTGCCTTTCCCGTGAGCTCTGGGATAAGCTGGCTTATCGGGATGGTGCTGCTGAGAGACGGGGAGGGAGCATTACCTGGGAGGGATGGAGACGGAGGCGGAGAAGGAGCCGGAGGGAGACACAGAACGCCCAGCCCCGTGCTCCTGGCACAGAGGGCTGTAGTTCCCGCCCTCCCTGCTTCTCTGGGTGCTCTGCGCCTCCCGTCTCCTCCTGTCCCCCCTCTCCACTGGGGACGCTCATTCGTGCAGGTGGCTGCTCTCCAGTCCCTCGGGGAGTGCTGGTTTCAGGGGACGTCGTGTACAGACGTCCCCGTGTCCCCTGTTCGCAGGCAGAGGGCTCGTCTTGGAGAAGCGTTTCAAAGGAAATTGGCACGTGATGTCTTAGAGACCGTGCGAAAAACGCCCCGAGTTTTCCTCGCCTGAGACTGGAAACGGCCCCCTCCCTGCAAGGCGACCCCCGCTTTATGACGCCACCTCGGGAAAGCTGAGCGTTTAAGCCCCCAGTTAATCTCCTGCCCACCCGGGATTATGAAAGGACAGCCAGGCCGGAAATAAGAAGAGCTTCCCGGCGGGCCCCTCCTCGCCTTTGCAACAGAAAAATCGTGTTGTTCCTTCTGCTGTTTTGCAAACAAAGCAAAGCTCTGGACTAGGGCAGAGCAGGAGCCTGGACGGAGGGGGCTGCTCGGCCCCGCGCCCGACCCCTCGCGGCGCCCTCCGCGTCCGTGGGGTTGGTAAACCGACGACGGTCAGACCCGCGGCCACCGGGCCATGTGCTCTGCTTCGTTCTTTATCGACGACCCCCAGGTGCCCCGGAAGAGAACTAAAGACTTACTGGGTCTCGGTGGCAGTGCACGCGGGGTGCCAGGGGGCCCGTCGGGGCTGCGGTTTGTCCAGAGCCAGAGCAGTCTGTCCCTTTGCTCTCTGGTCCTTTCACGGGAGGCCAGAACCACCCCCCCCCCCATCCTCGAGATGACAGCTCAGGGCTTCTGCCAGAAAGGGCCGCCTGGCTCGTCGGGGGCCCCTTCAGCTGCCAAGACTCATCATCGAACCGTCCTTGACGGGTTTTAATTTTTGTTAAAGTAATTGGCTTCTTCTACATCAGACCGATGGCCGGCTTCCAGAACAGCTTCTAACAGCCCGTAATGCCCCGGCGACCCGGGGGGCTCCGACGACATCCCCGGAGATGATGATTACAGGATGTGGGGGCCGGTACTGAGGGCTAATTACAGGTCTCATTCCCATCCATTTCCTGCTTAAAGGGAGGAGACAGGCGCTCCTGGGAGGGGTGAAGGCAATTTAGGATGAGGTCAGGATTTCACCTTCGGCAGGTTTGTGCTCGGCCCAGGGATAAGCCCGTGAACGAGAGAGATTCACAAACACCCGGACAGCTGGGGAGAGACCTTCGCGTTAGTTAGAGGGGGAAGCCAGCGTGAGAAGTTGTGTGTCGTGTTATTAAGGGCGCGGCTTTGGGGTAAGGGGGGCCTGGACCCAGATTCTAGCCCTGACGCCCATCGTGAGGACTTGGGTAGCTCATTCAGCCCCTCACAGTCAGCTTTCCGACCCAGAGATGGGGTCGGAGATGATTATTGCCGGCGCAGGGTGGAGGCAAGAACGTAATAAACACAGCCCAGAGCTTGGCCGGTGTCACGGAGCCTATTAGAGATGCCCATTGGGCAGAGCGTGTGGGCAGCGGGGCTAGGACTCGGGCTGCTCTGGCTGCCCTCCCTCTTTACCCCCGTATCCACCGCACGTGCTGGATGCATAAGGGGGTCTGTTTGTGACCGGTGGGGGTGCTGGGGGGAGGTCGTTGTTGGTGCTGGAACAGGCTGCGGCGAAGGGCTCCCCTTCCGATTCGCCCGGATCAGATTTTAAGTCTCGCTTTGCGCGGAGAGACCCGGGGAAGGCCACGGACGGGTCGGGGGGCACTCTGGGCCCCGAATGCCGTCGCGGGAACTTGGGTTCAGGTTCTTTAAAGCCTCCCCCGAGATTCGAATCCCTCCTTGCTCGGTGCCTCCCGGGAGTTGGAACAGAGCTGGTCCTTTGTGACCAAGCACACGTGTCGGGGACCCTGTCCGTGGCCGCCCCCACCTGCTTGGGTCTTACTGGCATTGTCCAGGCCTCCAGCTGCCCGGAGGTGTCCTTGTCCTCTGGACGCCAGCCTCTGCTCTTCCTGCACTCATAGCTCGGACCTTCGCCACAGACGGCGGGGTCCCCTTCTTCCTCGTGGCTGAGGGGTGTCTCTGTATATCTCCCATCTTCTCGCCCCATCCACCGGTGGACGCTGAGGTCGCTTCCATGTCTTGTCCGTTGCGAACGACGCTGCAGCCTCGTTTGTTTTCGTGATCCGCGGCTGGACACGCGGCAGCCCGATCTTCCACTTGCTGCGGAGCCTCTCCCGCGGTGGCGGTCCCCGGTCACACTCCCGCCGGCGGTGCGGGGGGGGGGGGCCTTCTATCCGCGCCCTCGCCTGCACTCGCCGCTGTGTTTTTGCTGACGGCCGTCCTGACGGGAGTGAGGCGCTGTCTCACTGTGGTTTGGATTTGCATTTCCCCAGTGATGCTGAGCCTCTTCTCACGCACCCGCTGGCCACCTGCGTGTCGTCTTTGGAAAAAAATGCCCTTTCGTGCACGAATGCCCCGTTCCGTTTCTGTTACGACTGACGGCTCGTGCTGAGGGAAGCTTTTTGGATGGAACGTCCTGAAGAGAAAGGAAAAAGGGGGCCGGTGTGTGGGGAGCACAGCGTCTCGGGTGCGCTGGTGGGGAAGGTGGACCGGCCGCTACAGCGGGGTGACCGGGGAGCTGGGGGGGCCGTGGTGGCCCTCGGGGTCCAGCTTCGGGGAGTCTGTTTTCCACACTTGCCTCGCTGTCCGAGACGTCGCACGGACGCCCGCGTGTCCGGGTGTGTCCCGCTGCAGTGCCACGTCCCCTGGGAATGGGCAGCACGTGACGCGCCCCTTTGCGCTGTGACGGAGCTGCTGTCGGCAGAGATCCCAACGGATCTGGCGTCCTTCACGCGGAAGCCACCACGGTGTCGCCCGCGTCCCTGCTTCTCGCGCTCTGTCCATTCGCCGGCGGAAAACCTGAGCCGCCCTCAGTCCAGGGCCCCGCCTGCGATCTTTGTCAGCCCGCAGGACACGGAGGTCGGGGCTGACCGAGAGGCGGCGAGGAGACGCAGAGGGGCTCCTGGATCTCCCCAAGGTCGGGACCTCTGCTGGGCCGCACGCCGGCTCTGTGTCCTCCCAAAGTCGGGACCTCTGCTGGGCTGCACGCCGGCTCTGTGTCCCCCCAAAGTTGGGGCCCCCTCTGGGCTGCACGCCGGCTCTGTGTCCTCCCAAAGTCGGGGCCCCCTCTGGGCCGCACGCCGGCTCTGTGTCCCCCCAAAGTCGGGGCGTCCGCTGGGCTGCACGCTGGCTCTGTGTCCCCCCAAAGTTGGGGCCCCCTCTGGGCTGCACACTGGCTCTGTGTCCCCCCAAAAGTCGGGGCCCCCACTGGGCCGCACGCGGCTCTGTCTGCACAGACCTGTTGGTCCCCCGAGTTTCTGGTGGGGACCGTTGAGAGGTCCCGGAGCTGTGTGACATTCTTCCAGCATGCCGCCTTGTGTCCTGGGGAGGGCGCGGCGAGGACGTGTGTGCAGAGCTCAGGACCTGGCCCCCCTCTCCGTGGAGCGAGGGCGCCTCCTCGTGTGTTTGCTTTCGTTATTCTAGCACGTTCGTTCACATTTCCAGGGACCGTTGAGCCAGATTCACCTAACGATGGATGACGGCTGATTTTCTGAGTGACAGGCGAATCTTCGTGGGTTTTTTTTTTCTTTTTTTAATTGTGGAGAACACTCAGCTTGCGCCTGTGAGGGCTTGGTGGGGGTGGGTGGGGAAGAGGGAGCACCCTGGGGGCCTTCCCGGAGGCATCCTCTGAGCGACAGAGAGGCCACTGTGCTTTTTCACTCGGAGAGCGCGGTCCGGACCCGGGCTCGGAGGAGTGTGATGTCACGCGCACCAGCCCGCCCACTTCCTTCTCCCACTTCCTGTCCCCCTCTTGCCTTCGCTCCGTCTCTGAGTGGCTCCCAGCTCAGGGGGTTTGCAGGTGGCTTCTCCTCCGTGGCCCACGGGGAGCAGTGGCCGAGGGCCACCGCAGCGGGGTCGGGAGGGACGCCGGGCCTCGTTTCCAGGGAAGCGCAGCGTGGTCAGCGGGCGGCGTCTGCCCGCGCCGGCCCGCCCTTCGCTGGCCCCTGTCTCCGAGGCCCCAGCCCTGTCCTGGGCACCACGTTTTCTCAGCAGACAACGTCGGCTGCATCCTGATGATGTCCCCACCACCCCCCAAATCCTTCCTCCCCTTTGCACCGCTGCCCGGTGGCTCCCCGGTGCCTCTCTGCAGGGACCCCGGGCTGGGGGCGGGGCACAGTCTCCTGCGAGTCAGACCGCCCGGTACATCACAGGACGTGTAGCATTTCCGGGCCTCACTAAATGCCACTGGTGTCCTCAGATCGCTGTGACACATTGTCAGATGCCTCCTCGGGCGGCCATACTGTCTCTGCTGAGAATTATTGTTAACGTAGCATTTTAGGAGCACGTGACGAGCAGGGACTCACCTGTCTTGCCCCAACGCGGTGCTCACGGTTTCCGGTTGCCCCCCTGCTCGGCCGTCGTCAGCCTTGGCATGTCTCCTCCTCTCATTTCTTCCTCTGAGTGCGACTGTTGGACAGACCTGGGGTCTGGGGAAGGCCGCCTGGCGCTCCTGGGGTGTCCGCACACGTCGTCTGCCTGCCACTCCGGTGAGCACTGATGCGCCTCACTCCCGGAGGCTCCGCCCTCGCTCCAGGGTCTCCAAGGGGCCGCGGCCCGCCGTGTCCCTGCGGAGACGCGGGGGGCCGCGGTGTCCCCGCCGCTGGCGTGCAGGCTGCAGCCGTGTTCGCAGATCTGGTCCTCGGAGGTATCCGGGGAGCTTTTGGAAAAATGCTCATGCCTGGGCCCCCCCCCGGTTGTGGCAGCGGGGGGGGGGGTGCGGGGAAGAGCTGTTTATGATCCACTCTGCGCACGGCCCTGGTAGCTGCGCGTCAGGGGGACACAGGGGTCCTGCGCTCCTTCCGGGGCCCGTCCATGGCCCGTGGCTTCTGTCCGCTCCCGTCTGTGTGGGACTCTGTCTCCCCCGTGATCACATAAGGGGAATCGGAATAATTCGGAGGGGCCGGACTGGCTTCCCGTAGGGTCGGTGTTCCTGGAGTGTGAGTTTTGTCTGAACTGCACACGCGGGTGACACTGCGAGACTTGACAGGCACTGCGCAGGCGCGGACCCGCCCCGGCCCCGCGGACGCTGGCCGTGGTGCTGAAACGGGGTCCTGGCGGGACCCGCCGGCTAGGTGTTCGCCCGGGGGTGCCGGCTGGTGGGGCAGGCCCTGGGGGGACCAGGGGTGCCCGGCGGTGGTGGGGGACACTCGGAGGGCCTGGGGTGATGACTGCTTACCAGGTTAAGTATGAGGTTACTGTTTTAACAACCCCTGCAGCAGAGCTGGTGAGTATCAGCTGACCACCAGCCTTACCTGTGTGGTGGTTTTGTTATTACTCATTATTACTGTTTGGTCCTCTTACTTTTTAAATGTTAATTATCAAGATAGAAGAGCAGCAGAAGTTTTGCTTATTAGCCCGGATACACAGCTTCTCTTGTAAATAATAATAATAATAATAATAATAATAATAATAGTAATAATAGTAATAATAATGATAAAACTGGCCATACTGGACCTGAACCGGCAACGAGCACTTGTGCCTGAACCGTGGGTGCTCCCCTGAGGCCAGCGGGTTCCCTCCAGCCCCTGACAGAGCCTGGCCAGCCTCCTCGCTCATTCACGCTCCCTGCTGGCTACAGCAGACAGTTCAATTTGCGGTTCCTTGGCTAATAAGGTCCTTTCCAGCCCCGAAGCTCGAGCACTTATTTTAAAAAAATCTTTTGCTCCCAATTCCACTCCTAAATGTGGTGAAATGGGCAGACAAGAGCTGCGCTGCGAGGAGCCAGTGGTTTTCAGATGACGTTTGAAGCCTATTAAAGCTGACACCATCATTTTAAGCCATAAATTACCCCTGTCGGGAGCTGAGTGAAACCTTTGGTGCAGATTAGTCTCAAGAATGTTTCATTAAAATCTCTGCGTAGCCAGCACTGGGAGGTGACGTGCTGACTTGACTGGTACTTTCCCGGAGGTGACATGCCTGTCCTTTATGCCACAAACTATATCCATAGTTTCTCCTGCTTTTAGCCTCAATTATAGGAGCGGCTTGTCAATTTGGCTTTAATTCTGAATTACCTCCTTGAGACTGTGTGCTGGCTGAGGTCGCTGCTTTCTGAAGCCTCGTTAAGTGGCTGTCACAGAGCTGACAGCCCTGGAGCCTGTGGGGTCCTGACGCCGAGCAGGGCAGGTGTTACCCCTCACCTGGCAACCTTTCCTCAGAGGCCACCCAAGCCGTTCTTCACTTTCCCTAGTGACATGTCGCCATCTCAACCTGAGTTTGTTTAAGAATCAGATATATTGTTGAATCCGCTCAGTGATGTGTGTTTTATGCTGAATATCAAACCAATAATAATAACAACAACAATAACAACAGCAATAATAATAATAAAAATAAAAATAAACGTTTTCCTCCCTTTTCCACTCTGTTGTTGACTGAACATCTGTTGCCAGCCACAGAGGTGACCGAGTCGTCCAGAGTCACCATCGGCTTCGTCTCAGGAGAGGGGCTGTCTCAGTCGGTATGCCTCAGAAGTAGACACGAGACAAGGGTTCCAGAGCCCGCGGTTTGCCTGGAAGGTGTGACACACAGACAGAGCGGTCGAGAAGTGGTACAGGAAGGCAGTTCGTAGGGGTCCTGTGAACCGGGTACCACCACGGACAGCCGGAGCCCACGGAAGACGAGAAAATGTGTCAAACGCACACCGCAGGAATACCCCACACCGAGGGCACTGGAGTGGGGGTGTTATCCACCAATCCCAGGAGCTCGTAGCCAGAGGGCTGCCCTCAGGAGCTAATCCCTTGGCACTTCAGCCTGCTGGACAAACCTTCTGGGGTTCCCCCCCCAAAAAAAGGTCTCACGACCAGAGATACAGAAATTGGCTGAGCCTCCTAAAATGATAAGGGTGGAGGGATGAGGGCAGGTCACGGGCACTCTCTGCTGTAGAGATAGACGTTAATCAAATGTTAACCCAGACAGACCCACAACGTGGCAGGTGCAGTCAGGTTTCTAAGGAGAGGTGCGTGGAGGAGGGATTCGTCCTGGTCGGTTTTATCTGAATAAACGTTTTACACGTGCTGCTTATTGGATCTTTCGAAACTCCTCGAGATGGACCACCCCGGCGGTGAGAGCCTCAGCCAAGACTTGAACCCAGAGTCCTGAGCTGGAGACCGCTCAGTCTCCCTCTCTGCTTCTTCCACATGTAAACTTCTCTCCTCTTGCTATGCTATAACATCTGCAAGAGTGGAAACAGCAGGAGGCTGTGGCCAGAGAGAATTCAGTCGCCATAGAGGCCCCCCCCCCCGCCCCGGAAGCTTCCTCCAGCTGTGCGCAAACCTCGCCACCCAGCGCTACTCCTGTTACGTATCTTTTTAAAATAGCACTGCACATATGCTAAGAGGTGGGGAGGAGCAAGAATACCTCTGAGGGAGAGGAGATAATCCTCACCCCCTCTCCGCCTTTCCATGAACTCCGCGAGCAGACCCGCAGCCACCAGATGTCCAGGAAGCTAATATAAGTATCTGGCCACAATTCCAAGGGCTGCTGGCTTTTATTTCACGAGCTGGACACGATTTTTTCCCCAGGGATGATGCACTGGGCTCCAGTGTTGCTATTATGTAAGCCTCTGCAAGACAAATGTTCAGCCACAATTCATCCAAAAGACAGTGCCAGCGAATTAGGACCAAATGGAACGTCGTGTTTCACAGCGAAAATAAATCTCTCTAAACACGGACATCTCAGGCGAGGAGTCTGGTTTTGGATGTCCCTCTGACCTGGATGGCTTAGTGGACACAAGGAAGATAATTCTGGATTTTTGCCTTTCAGAAGCAATGATGAGCTAAAAGTTAGAGGTTTTAACTCCTGGTGGGGCCGGCGGCTTGGAGAGAATGAAGTTGATGCACGTTTTTCTGTGAACACTGCCAGCTTTGTCAGGTTAATGCTGCTGCATTGCTTATCTTAAAATCACAGGCAGGAGAAGTAGGTAGTATTTGCTGAGTGTCACGGTTTTCTTTTAAGGATAAGTGATCACGTTGACCCAGGGTGGGACCGAGAACTTTGAAATGACCACCAAACGCTCTTCATTTGCAACGGGTTTAGAAATGGCGGGAACTGATGCCAACCCTTTAGGAAAAACGAAGCCTTCGTTTCAATGCCTGGTTTTTTTTTTCAGCAGTGCACCTAACAGGCTGAGAAGACCTCGGTTGGGCAGATGCTGTCACCACCTGTAAAGTGACTTCGCAAGGCACTCACTTTCCCCTTCAGCCTTGTTTCTGCATCTGCGAACTACGAGGGCGACACCAGGTAGTCTCTAAATTAACTCCCCTCCCCCCGCCAAAAGCCTGGGGCTTCTGTTTCTTCTTTCTCTTTCCCCCCAGTAAATATTTAATATTTATTAATAATTAGCCAACTACTTAGACTGAGTATAAACCAACCAACGATGGATAATAATTAGCATTGTGCTGTTACTTATTTGTAGAGCACTGCCACCTGGTTCTGAGACCTTCAGCTAGACCTTCAGCGGGTGTGTGACGCTTCCTGTGACTCACAGCTGCGTCTCGCGAAGCTACGGGTTAGTGACTAGCCTCCCCCGTCGTGAACTAGCTGACTTTCCGCAACTAATCAACTGAAGAAGTTGCGATTGTCCGTTGCGTCTTCGATGGCAGTTTTGCCGGAATTCTCCCCAGCAAAGATTTGTAGGTGTGTTAGAAACGCAGAAACGAAAGGAGGTGTTTGCTTTGCTGTCACCGGTGGGAGTAAGAGGTGGTGACCTGGTTTCTGGAGCGTCTGTGTAAGAAGCAGTGTCTCTCTGGTCCCTGCTGGGACACCGACGGCCCCCAGGGTCTGGGTCCGTGTGTGGCCTGGGGAGGAACACCGGGAGTGCTGGCGCTCAGGCCCCTGCGCCCTTCCTTCCCTTTCTGTCACCAGACTGAGTGAGGTCCGGGCTTCACGGGTCTGATGTGAGTGCTCAGAAAAATTCTCCCTGTGTCTCCCTCAGGAGACGTGTCCGTGAAGCTTAGCCACCGTTAGTCCCTGGGGAAAAATGGGCGGACAGCAGCGGGCTCCATCTGTCCATTCTGCCATCTCTACAGCCTTGCGGGCCGATCGTGGCCGAGAGTGCTAACGAGACCACGGCAACCAGCAGCGCGGTTCCGAGCACCTCGCTCTGCGTGGCGCTTCGGGCTCATGAGGAGTCGTTCCGGTTCTAGCTCGTGCGTGGGGCTGGGAGTGTGTGAAACGGTGTCAGCTCTCAACCTAGCCTTCCCGCCAGGCATGGTGGCCCGCGTTCACGGACCGGGACGCATGGTTTCCACAACATGTGGCACTCACTGGGGACTGCTC
>PVKZ01008350.1:0-16426 GCA_004027375.1 Macroglossus sobrinus
CTGTTTGTCTTAGCGCAAGGATTGCGTGCGGGGACGCTGTCCTAAGCTTTGGAGGGGAGAATGGACCGGGGACGGTGCAGTCGTGTTAAGACGGAAACACACAGGTCAACGGGACTCGCAGGAGAGGGGGAAGGATGCCAGTGAAGAGAAAGCGCAGAATGTGGGAGTCTCTAAAATTAAATGTATCGGGGTGGCGTTCGTCGATAAGATGATGCAAGCTTCGAGCGTGCGATTCTGGGATGCGTCACCTGTGTGTGTCTGCATTGCGTGTACCCGCCACCCACAGGTGAGTCCCTTCTGCCACCACGGCTGACCCCGCTGGCCCTCTGCATCCCCTCCCCCACACCTTCCCCCGTGCTGAGCCCCACCCCGTTGTCTGTGTGTCTGAGCTGCCTTTTTTTGGTTTGCTCGTTTGCTGCTTGTTGTTTCACATCCCGCGTGTGTGTGAGTCATGTCATTCTTGTTCTTTAGACAGAGAGAGAGAGAGAAAGAAAAAAAGCTACTTCCCAGTGGGAAAACTGGGGACATCTTCCTAAATGCAGCGACATCAGACTTGATCGCTAGAGAAAGACGGACATTTGGATATATCAACGCTGGCATTTTCAGGAGGGGAAAAAAAAAAAGGGGAATTTGGCTCATGGACGAATTGCTTTAAAACTCACGCCTTCGAAAGAACTGAGCCCGGCTGTCCAGCCACACGCAAGGAGTGGGATCCTGCCCCCGGCCACGTGACCTGGGAGGGGGGTGCGCCTTTGGGATCGTGCTCCCCGCGAAGCCGTGAGTGACACGTGTGAGCTGCTTTAAGCCGCCACATGCACGGATAACTTTCCACGCGATCGTGGGTCTGTCGTTCCATCTATCGTGGCGTTTGGCAAATGAGAAACGTGCCACCACTCCAGGCCCGTGATGCCCACAAACAGGCGTCTGTGATCAGCTACGCCGGCGGGCGACGCAGGTCTCGCGTTTCGGGGTGCCGCGGCCAGGCAGGGGGCCGGAGACTCCAGCGGGGCTGAGGGTTGGGGTCCTCCGAGGCTGGCATGCCGGTGACGGATGCCGGGCTGCCGGGGATTGAGCTGCCGTTTGGGAAGCACACGTTCCCGTGAAAGGCGTCGGGGCGCCTGGCACGCTGCCGTCCCCCGCCCCCAGCCACACGTCGCACGGAGGACAGCGGCTCACGGTTCTCGGCGTCCGGGAGGCAGCTGGCTACTACACAACGCCAGCACGGATGGGGAGGCGGCATCCCCACAATCGCCATTCCCGGGGGGTAATTTCTGTCCACTCCGTAAGACGAGACCTCGCCCGCTCAGGGCAGCCCCTGCCCACTCCTTCTGAGAGCGGACCAGTGTAGCTGGTCACCATGTGGCCTGTGAGATCGTCCACCTCAAGCCACAGGGCGGACAACAGGGCCGGGCCGGCGCTCGGGGGAATCCCGTGACGCCCCCTTAATCCCTCGGAGAGCGAAGCTGGCCTTGACTGGCACTGGGACCCGAGTGAGGCCTCGTGGCGCGAAACCGCACGGTCTCCCCACAATGTCACCCCATCTCCGCCGTCTGGATGGACGTCACGCGCTCAAGCAGTGACACTCAGCAGAAGGAGTGGAAACAGGGGAATTTGGGTCCCTTAGCCAGGCCGTCCCCGGCAAACCCTCGTTCAGAATTTCAGCCACGAAAATCTCGTCCGGCCATCCTACTGGCCGGCCGCCTCGCTCATCTCATCCCCAGCCACTAAACAGCGCCCTCTCATCGTCATAGCAACAGATGCCTGGTTGTCTGGTACATCGTCCCGACTGTCTTGATACTAAGTTTAAAAATGTTTACTCTCTCTCACTCCCAGGAGTGAACACATTAGGTAGTGTTTAAAAATATTTCCGTTCACAATATTGTCTGTCATTTGTCCCAGTTCTTCTCTCCCTCGACACCTGTTTTCACACTCACGTTTGGGGTAATTTTGAAATTCTAAACCTACAGAGGTGGAGTAAGGGTCTTCACTCAGAAGGTGCAGAATGAGCCGACACCCATTTTCGTCCCCAAATCCCTCTCACAAGCTGTTCCGTCTTCCTCTGTGCTTTCCAGCCTTCCAAAAGACGACGGGTTTATAGTGAATGCATCCTTCTCTGGATGGGTTTAAACGGGCCGGATGAAAAGTCTTAGCTATGTCTTCTCTCTTGACATACGTGAACCTCTAAGGAAAAGTTTAAAAATATGAAAACAGCGTGAATTTCCACAGAATGGTTCCACCGAATGTCCAGCTGATAGCTCCATGGATCTTGGTCTAATAAAAAGTTTCCATGAGAATTTCATAACTAGGAAATATGAAAATTATTAGACAGCATTATATATTTCTAATAGTCATAGTTATATACATATATATATTCATCTATCTATCTATCATCTATCTATGTATCTATGTTTCTATGTATCTATCTATCTATGTATCTATGTATCTATGTATCTACCTATGTATCTATCTATGTATCTATCTATGTATCTATGTATCTGTGTATCTATCCATCCATCCATCCATCCATTCATCCATCTATCTATCTATGCATCTATCTATCTATCTATCTATCTATCTATCTATCTATCTATCTATCTATCTACCTATCCATCCATCCATCCATCCATCCATCCATCCATCCATCCATCCATCCATCCATCTATCTATCTATCTATCTATCTATCTATCTATCTATCTATCTATCTATCTATCTATCTATCTATACATCCATCCATCCATCCATCCATCCATCCATCCATCCATCCATCCATCCATCCATCCATCTATCTATCTATCTATCTATCTATCTATCTATCTATCTATCTACCCACCCATCCATCTATCCATCTATCTATCTATCTATGCATGAATCCATTTATCTGTTTATAGGAGAGAAAGTAAGTTTGTCTCGCATGGATTATATATTGAACAGTGTCTCGTTAAAAAAAAAGAATTCAAATTGAAATAAAAAAAAAACAAAGAGAATAGAACCTTCTCTTCCACACGAATCAACGTTCGGCATCCAGGCTAAGAGGCAGCGTACAGTTGCTATGGACACACGGCTATTTTTATAATAAAGACAAAGCCCGCATCGCGTCTTAATGATGTTGTGAGATGATGGTGACTGCGATTGAACTGTCCGGCCTCCTGAAACCGGTGAAGTTATTAACGAGAGGAGGTCCATGCAGGGAGAATGAGCGAGGTTTAAAAGGCTTGATTGGAATTAATGAAGAGGAGGGAAAAACTCATTTTCTGGAAATTGCACAATATCTGAAGCTCGAGTGCGTCCATCTAAGATATCGCATTCCAGTGCACGCCCCAGACCTGGCGCTGGTACACGCCGGCGAGGACTGAGATGGGACGGAAGGGAGCAGACTCAGGACGCCCACGTTTACTTGGGGTGTTTCCTGAATTGCTTAGGTCTGTGCATGCACAGCCCAGCCTTACGCTGCAAAGCCTCTGCCCGTTACGGGGGGTTCATTTTATTTAACATCCCCTTACCCCAAAATAATCTAAATATCCCGGTGAGTGAATAGCTTACTTTGCTAATCAGAACATTGCAGGTTCGTGTCATCAGTTTAATATAGGTGTAAAGACACAGGACAAGTCAGAAAAAAAGTTACACTTTTGTTTTTTTTTTCTGAAAAGTCGCCTTTTTTTAATGGTTGCTTTTCACTGCGAGCAGAGGCTTTCTTTTTCCTTCCTCCTTTTGTAAATGACGGACTGACTAAAATTTCTCCGCGGGGTGACCTACAGTATCAAACAACGCAAACCTGCATTACTAGCCGAGGCAATGCTTACAGAAACCGCTGTTTGCTATTGGGCCAAGGACACGGGGGTCGGTTGACGGTTCAGCTATCATAATCACTGGGGGAAAAAATGTGGACACAAAAGTTGCAAAAGCAGATCACGTGTCTTGGAGGACGTTCCGAGATCAAGGCTCGGGATTCAAAGTAGCAACATTGTGTGAAGCAGCCAAGCAAACACCTTGTAACCATGAACTCAGAGACGTTGTATCAGACCCCGAGAAACCAATAAGAGAAGAAACAGATAAAGCCTCATGGAAAAAAACAACGCTCCGGCACTCGGCTTGTGTGCTATTTACAGGAAATATATCCAAAGCATGGAACCGGCCTTGGCACGCCTCGCACAGTGCCGGCCTTTGCGGAAATCCCCTTGTCCTCTCTGCGTGTGCCAATGAAATGACAAACCCCAGTGCTTAGTTTTTCTGGGACAGCGCACACGGTCTCACCACGCTCTTTCCGTGGGGTCGCTTAGCGTTTTACGGACACAGGCGGTCAAGACCTCACGGAGCGAGGAGAAGCTTCTTGCAGAAAAAAATATTGCACCCCGAAGCGGAAGGCGACTGGATTTCGGGGAGACGAGTAGGGGTAGCTGTAACTCAGAGGAGATGCCCCCACGTGTGCCGTCTCAAGTCTCCGCGGCCTTCACGAGGGCCCGCTGACTCAGCGCGGAAGCTTCCAGAAGCAAGCAGCTAAGGACGGTCGCCGTGACGACAGTAAAGGCTGTGGGCGGAAGCCGCACCCAGCTCAGGGTCTGGCTGGGACCCTTCTGGACGGAGCACTGTGACGCCCCCATCGGGCCACCGGCTCTGTCCCCGCGGCTTCCCGAGGCGGCCGGGCTGACAGCGGCGTTTCGGACGAACGGGTGCGCGGGACGCCAGGCGAAATCCTTTTCTGGGGTTCGTCCCATCAAGAAAATGTCCCCTGTACGTATTCACGCGGCCTCTGTGTCCACGTAGCCAAAGACGCGTGCCCTTGGCAGCGGCCAGCGAAGCTGTGGCCGCCACCGTCCCCACGCCCTCCGTGCAGCACCCAGACTCACGCGTCCCCGAGACGCCGTGCGTGACAACCCGTCGTCACCTGCGTCTCGGTGACGACGTCGCCGGCTGGGTCAGAGACCGCCTCCGACGGGCCATGCCCGGCGCGTGCATCTTTCCGTGCGAAAGCTGCGCCCCAGCTCCGTGGCGAGGGACGCAGGGCCCGGACCCCATCTGGAATGTCTCCTCGCTCACGGGCACGGCCCGCAGACCCAGGCGGCGTCCCCGACGGGAGGACTCACAGGCCTGAGTGTTTCGCTGCACAGAGCTCGTGGGAAGACAGTGCGTGTTGCGGGCAGGGCGTGCGTCCGGCTCACGCAGAGGACAACACGTGGATTTTCAGCGTCACGCGTGCACGGTGCCACACCACGGGGGCGGCCGGCTCCCCGCCCGCCCGCGGGCAGCTCTGGTGGCAAGAGGTCGAAACTGTCTCCCGCATTCTTCCGTCACCCGCCAGGAACTGGGCCACCTCGTCCGGAGCTGAGACAAAACCCAGCTGCTGATGGATAGGGTGCGTTCGCGGTTACGGGTTTGGGGTCCCTGCCGACATTATCCAGTCGAGTGTTCCTAACGTGCGCTCTCTCCGTGGCTGAGTGTCGGGCGTGCTGGCTTGAGCTGTGTCCCCAGATGTTCCGGGTATAACTTCCGCCACCCACGACTACATCCTTTTTTTGGGAAGGAGGGCGTTCGCAGGGCTGATGAGGGTGAAATCTGAGTGGACCAGGGCGGGTCCTTAGTCTGTGGACTGGTGTCTCCACAGGACACAGACAAAGATGCAAGGCAAGGAAGGTCAGTGAGTGTGTCCGCCACGGCCAGGAGCGGGCCGAGGGGCACAGAGCAGACCCCACCCCTCAGCCCTCGGGAGGACCTGCCTTGGGGAGCCCTGAGCTCGTGCGCACTCGACACAGCGGCCCCAGGAAACTGCACCCCCGGGGGACAGGGCCGGGGCGCACACAGCACAAAGGAGGCAGAATCATCACCTCTGTATTCACGGACGCTACATCCCCTGGACGAACGCTCCACCCTGTGACGCCAGCGATGACCAGGCCAGCACCGTGCGGGCAGCTCTAAGGCCGGTTTCAAGCTTTGGACGTATTTACTGTAAACAGCGCACGCCGCTGCATGTGCCTTATTCCTTCACCGGAGCCCTGTGCTGGAGCGTTTCCCCTGAGGCTTTACTATTATTTTGTTTTTCGTCTCTTATTGGTTTCTCGGGGTCTGACACAACGTCTCTGAGTTCAAGGTTACAAGGTGTTTGCTTGGCTGCTTCACACAATGTTGCTACTTTGAATCGCGAGGCTTGATCTCTGAACGTCCTGCAAGAGGCGTGATCTGGGTTTGCAACTTCCTTATCCACATTTTTTCCCCGAGTGATTCTTAGAGCTGAACCATCAACCGACTCCCCTGTCCTTTTCCTTCCGTAGTCATAATTATTTCTTCCTGTTTTTTTTTTTTTTTCCCACAAGGGGAGAAACAACCTTCCCCGAGCAGCTATCAGCAAAGGTCGCGAGCGTAAGTAACATCTCCACCCCAAATCCCCACCTCCGCTCCGTGCCTCCCGCCTGCCGCCGACACGCAGCCCCGACTGCCCTCCAGGAGCTGCCATTTCTGGACACCGATGACGGTGTCCTGGTCCCCGCCGGCCCGAGGGGGCCCCCCACGCTGGCCCATTCCTACTTCCTCGCCGAGGAAATGCAGGCACAGGATGGTTACCAAGGGAAGGATCACGAAACACGTTTGGCCACATGCCGGAGCCCGCCGGCGAAGAGCGAGCCGTTCCTGAGCGGGGGAGTGAGGGTGAGAAAAACAACAGAGACAAAGGCTAGAGTCGGGCGGGCTCACAGAGAATCCCGCACCCCGAGTTTATGTAGCACGGACGAGCATGAGAAGCGAAAGCCACAGCACAGCTGCTGACGTTCACAACGGGAGACCAAGCGTTCTCAAAACATCCCCGCTCCTTAAAGGGTCCAAGGGCCGTGCCACTCTGTGGCCTGCGTCTCCATCGGCAGCCCCTCCTCTGGCACCCGCCGAGCGCAGAGGCCGCCAGCCCTGCCGCCCACGTCTGGCTCTGCGGGCAGCTTTCACCCTCTCTGCAGGGAGGGCACTCGGCACGCGCGGCTCCCTACACTCAGAGACCCAACCGCGCTCACGCTGCCCTGTCTGCCCCCAACGCACGCACTGCAGGGTCCGGTGACGCTGAGTGCGCAGCAGAGTCACGTCACGGCGCCAGCGTGTCGGCTCTCGACCCCACCGCCTCATGCCCAACCTCTGTCCCACCCCCGCCCCTGCCCGCCCCCCCCGGGCCGCCTCCGTCTCCCGCAGAAGGGGCTGGAAGCTGGCGGCGTCCGCGTCTCACGCCTTCCCCGAGAGCCACAGAGGCGTGCGCCGTGTCTACACCCCGGTGTCGGGGACATCGGACATCGGGCGAGCGTCCAGAGCCCGGCGAGCGTCGTCACGCTCATCAGCGTCCTCGTCGGGACGACGGCCATAACAATCACAACCCCACGTTTCGTGAGATCATCTTTCCTTCCGCGTTTCCGTCGAATGCCGCGATCTGAACTGCGCCCTCCAGAAAGCGGAGGGCTAGAGAACGCCAGGCGTTCTCCACGATGGGTGGCGACCCCTTTTTGTACCCAGTAAGTTGGCTGTCCCCATATTGAAACGATGCCGTGATGGTTTAAACCGATGGAGAAACTGTGGGGAGTAAATTTCCACTTCCTCGTATCAACATGTCAGCGAAAAACATTAAAAATATCAAAGAAAATCACTCAAGTGCCTACTTCACCTCGAACAGACTGAGCCAGTTCTTAGGGAAACAAAGAAAAAAAAAATGCTTTAAAGACCCAAGATCTCCTGGACGGGGTTACACATGAGGGCGGTTAGAAAGACAGGGGATTCGGGTGTCCGGCAGGGTTATTTTTTACATAATTTTTCGATTACAGCTGAGAGTCAATGTTATTTAGGTTCAGTCCAGGCGCTCAGCATAGCGCTCAGACGTGTATAGCATCGCGGGGTCCTTAACGCACCCCTTGAAAGAGGCAGCCTGCTGCACTGAGCTCCTGCTGGGAGCTGCCCACGCCCAGCGGACAGCCACCCTCACTGTGGCACCCCCTCCCAGAACATTCCAGAGGTTCCCTTTGGGGTCTCCGGGGCGCAGAAGCACGCGGACACACCTGGACTCGCATCCAAAGCCCTCACACGCAGAACGCGATGCTTTTTCCGTCACCCGTGCCCGACGGTTCACACCGAGGGCTCCGACCAGCCTCCCTCCCCGCTGTGCCACCAGCCACCACCCTGTTCACTCGCCACCGCAGCCCGCCCCCGAGCAGCCCGGCGCCCTCTCCCGGACGCTGATTGTCGCCTGTCGTCGGTGGACGGCGGGCCGCTCTTCCGGACGGAGGCGGCCGTGGAGAAGCAGGCTGGAGGGTCTTCAGAGTGAGACGTCCCCGTTCGATCACAGCCGGCTGCCAGCATCACTGTGTCAGGTGAGCAGGAGCCCGAGGACGGCCGGCATGCGGCTCACGACAGGCAGAGGAAACTGAAAAGGATTTTCCCCTTGCAGAGTTTATCCGGCTGGATTTCTTGCTGATCCCATAATTGCTTTAATAGTGGCGCATAATTCAGGGCACACGTCCAAGCCCCCCGCCCCTCTCTCTCTCTTCCTCTCTCTCTCTCTCTCTCTCTCTCTCTCTCTCTCTCTCTCTAATTCCATGGCCCTCCAGAACTAACGATCGATTCGACTGAACAATCACAAGGACCGACCACCACGGGCCGGGGACCGCCGTGGGCACGGACTGCCTGCCGGGCACGGTGCTGGCATCGCGTTGTAGAGGGGATTTCTGATTGGCGCGCAGGGCCCGTTGTGGGGGGTGGGGGACGGCACGGTTCAGGGCAGGCGCAGCCGTCGGGTGAAGGAGGGGACCGTCGGCTCATCAGCATTCTTCCCCGGCACCTGCGGGAGCAGCCGGGAGACTCACAGCCTGGCACGCCGTATCAGGCAGCGTTTCCGGTGTGTTCTCGGGGTTGCCCCGAATCCTTTGCTAGGAACTGGGCTGCTTCCCGACCTCCATGCTGATGCCGTGACCCCCAAGACCTCAGAAAGGGCCTGGGTTTGGAGATGGGGCTTTCGAACAGGTCACCCTGATCCCATAGGACCGTGTGCTTATGAGAAGAGGGGACGAGGACACAGATCACGCAGAGGGACGGGCACGGGGTGGGGACACGGGGAGGGGACGCCATCCACACGCCCGGGAGGGGACCGGCCCTGTCCACAGCTGGATCTCCGACGTCCAGCCCCCAGGGCCCAGCTCGATAACTAACACTGCATAAAACATGGTCCCCATTCTCACCATCAGCCGGGGAGACAGACGAGGACAGGTCAGCACACGTGTTTCACGCTGCAAGGAACGCGTGTGACACGCACCGTTTCCCAAACATATTTGGCCGCAGATCAGTGCGCGAAAGTTTTAACGAATATCCTTTTGGACACGTTGCCCTCCAGCAGGTGTTCTGATGAAAATAAACACCCACGTGCCCCCAACCCCTCCCCAAACGCCCTCTGCTTGCATGCCGTGTCTTCCTAGCACCCCGTTCTGCTCGCCTGGGTGGCAAGGTCCTCCACAAAGACAGCTCTGAACAGAGCTGCATTTTTTTTTTTTGCAAGACGCATCTTCCCATATAAATGGAAAAAAAAATCGTCCCTCAGTTTAAAATCGCCAGTGGAACGCCTCCTAGGGTTACAGTGGTTTTAAGTCCACCATGCTAGAATAAGTAACACTTGATCCCCCAAATTGTGCGAAAGAAAACAATTTTTTTTTAATTTTTTCCTTTTATTCAAAGGCGGAGATAGATAGAGAAGTGAGCAAAGCGAGTCCAGGCCACGCCCTGGAGCGTGCAGGAGGGCGACGCCGGCCGGTGCACAGCGCACTCCGTCCGGCGGAGTCGGTCAACCATCGGAATCGCAACGTCTTCATCCACGGAGGAAGAAAAGGAATACAGGGCCCAGTTTTGCACCCGTGAGGATGGGAGAGTGGGTTAAGTGAGCCCATGAAAGCGGGGAACAAGGAGGCGGCCGTAGCGACGACTCAGTAGGCGTCGGGCACCGTTCACGTCCGTCCCGTCCACCTCCACGCGCCGAGGGCGGCTACGGCTGGATCCCGAGTGCGGCCAGCGGGCGGCCCGGCCTCTGTGCATCTCACGGTGTCTGAATCGCACTTTGGATAGGAGCTGATTGCCCGGAGCTTCTCCTCAGCTCAGGGAACGAATGAAACTGTCGTTCTCATCCTACAGATAAAGATACGCACCCTCAGAATCCAAATCATCACAAACGGGCACCCTCCCCTCCCCAACAACGAATGAACAAACTTGGAGCGTTCAAGACGTACCTCAAAAAAATAGCCTTGCCCATGTACGTGAGGTGATACGGTCCTTGTGTCTCTCCGTCCAACGTATCTCACTGGGCATCCTTGCCTCTGGGTCTAGGCATGTCGTTGCACATGGTACGGTTCCGTCCTTGTTCATGGCCGAGTAATATTCTGGTGTACAGACGGAGCACCCCTGCTTTATCCCATCGTGTATGGATGGGCACCGAGGTCGCTTCCATGTCTTGGCTGTTGTATGTAAGGCGGCCGTGTCGTGTCAGGCGGAGACCAGAATCGTCGAGAAATGGCTTCCTTAATTATCCAAATGTCTCACCACTGACACTGATATAAAATAGCATCGAACGTCAACTAGAATTTAAAAATTAAAAAAAAAAAAAAACAGTAACACCCAGACGTTTAGAGAGCGACCAAGGAAATGTATTAATGAAAATACGTAAACATCACAGGCAAACAAACAAACAGGTTATACCTGGCAGGGCGCATTCCCATATTTTATTCCTCAAAGTCTCTAACTGAAATGCAGTCAGATTCTTACAATTCGTCCTGTTTTGTAGTCTCCTGGAAGGATCCCTTCTTGCTTCCGCCCGCCCAGGCTGCGCCCGGCACCCACGCCCCGCGTGTGCGTGTGTGTGGTTATCAGGGGCCCGGGACAGCCCGTCACAGACGTGCCTCTCAGAAGCCGGGGGGCCCTCCCGCCCGCCCCCCTCGTGTCCTGTCGTCCAAGGAAGTTCAGCCGCGCCTCGCGAAGCTGCTTCTCTTGCCCACATGTCACTGCGGACTTTCCTGGAGCAAACGCGGCTGGGCGGCGGTCGCGAAGATGAGAGGCATCCCAGGGCGGCCTGAGACGCCGGGGTCTGGGTCCCCCCCGCCCCCCGCCACGTGGCTTATCCGAAAACGGAATCTGTTCCGTGTCTGAGAAGGAGCGTGACATCGCCAGGCTGCAGAAGCAGCGGGTTGGGACAGGCCCGGAGCCTCGAAGGAACGGAGAGGGGGCAGTGTCGTCGAAGGCGTGTGCAATGATGGACGTCTCATGGATTCGGCAGCAGCCAGAATCGTCACTGGGGACCGGAGAGGGTCGATTATGGCACAGGAAGTAAGAAGCGCAGCCTTTGCAGTGGGAATCGGGACGTCAAGGGTGACGCTTCCGTCCCCGATCCCAGCATGGGACCAGCCCTGCGCTCGTGCCCGACGGCTGTGACACTGGCGTGCGGTGCGCGTGGCTCTCTGCTCCGCTGACGCCACAGGGCATCCGAGAGCTGCGGACTCGTCAATCCTGTGCAATCACAACGGGCGTGTCCCGGCCGCCACAGCGACGTCACGGACAGGGACAGCGCCGCTGGGTCCACCCCCCGAAGGGAGCCGTGGGGATGAGGAGCGCCCAGCGGCGTGGACGGACAGCCGGCGTGGATGCCGTGGGCACGGTGCGCCCCGGGGAAGCCGGGTCTCACGTGGACGGGCCAGAGCTCCGTCTTCGGTGATGGGGACGATAAGGGGAGCAGCTCGCGGGCATCCCGGCGGTTGCTGTGGGTTTATGCATCATGGACTCACAGACGAGCCACGTACGAAGAGCCGTTCTGTGTTTGGCTGTCGCTGATGGCTCAGCCGCCAGCCCCCAGCGCCGGGGGCACCCTGGTCCGTCCCCTCATCCATCCCCTGGTCCGTCCCCTCATTCTTCCCCTGGTCCGTCCCCTCATTCTTCCGTGCCACCAGTGGATGCCCACTGCATCTTCTCAGTTTCATTCCCCTCTTTGCCCTGTATGGCCAGCCGCCCGCACGGACCCGTCCCCTGCTCCACGTCCTGTCTGGCGAGGACGCTTGGGCCGTGACCGCCACATGGAGTCTCTCTCTGCACCGCTCACAGGGAGAGTCCCCCTCCCTCCCTCCACTGTGCTGCTCCCAACCCGCGGATACGGCCGCTGGTGCTGGGCGACGCTTTTCACCCCACCCCATCCGTGACGCGGGACAGTCACGGGCAGCACGTTCTCCCCCATCTCACCGTCTGCGCCCTATTTCGAGGGGTAGCTCCCTCCGCGCCCTGAGCGGCTCGTAGCATCTTTCTCTTCACTCTCAACCTGGCAAAACGCCGACGGCATTCAAGCTGGCAGGAGAAAGGGTGTCCCGTCCTGCCTGCGTCCACCGGCAGCCGATCCTCAAACCCGTAAGCGTGCATGCAGGTGGGAACGTGAAAACACAAAAACGCGGCGTTAATATCCTCGTCACAGAAACGGACGCGTAATCATCGCCCCATCAAGAGGAAGATCGTAAAGCTCACTGTTCTGCCCCTGCCACGCATGTTGAGGTCTGTCATGGAGAAATTAATCCGTCGTCACAGTTCCCAAGGGGGGTCTCAAACAGCTCAGCTGCTTTAAGTAATTTTTTTTTTTTTTTAAAGGCGCTCAGACGCACGACAGCTTGTCGCAGGGACCCGTCTCCCCCGACTTTTAAGGGACGGAGATGCGGAGTCTTTGCTCGTTCGGCTGACTGCAAAGCCGGGGGATAATTCCGTTCCGCTCGCTCTTCGCAGGAGGACGCGATGGGAACCGTCCAGTCTCAAGGTCACGGTCATGTCCACTTTCCCTACCCCATCTTCTTCAGGCTGACTCAGCACTTCCTGTGAAGTCAGAGGTCTCTCCTTCTATTTATTTTTGCTTTTTGATCCCTCCGTGACGTGTGGGTAGAAATTTGCCTTTTCACCGAGAACGAACGCGGAGACCAGGGCTGCTGACCGCGGAGGGAGGCGGCTTTGGGCCGCCCGGGCTCGTGCCTGTGCGGGTTACTTGAATAAGCACCGCAAGGGTAATTTCTCTGACGGCTTTTGTGTCCTGTGGCTCGCTTTAGTTACGCTGGGATTCGGTATAATACAGTCCCCAGAACGCACACGGCACGTCCGCTGGGAGCGTGTGTGACCTGTGACGCGTCCAAGCAGCACACGGGTAGCAGGAGTAGTAGTTAAAACCAGGGGGCGTCAAAGTGAGCTGTGGGTGTCTGAGCACTCTGGAGGGTCGCGGCCGTGACCCCCGCCTTGCTCAGGGGTCAAGTGCATGTGGGCAAAAGGGCAAGGTGGAGTGCCTTACAGGGAGAGACGCAAGAAAGTCAGGACTACAGGTGGACGGTGGAGGAGTGTCTTTGTGGCAGGGGACAGATCCACGAATCAGCACGCTTGCTCCCACGAGCCTCGGTGGGCGTGGCACAGCTTCGGAAAGACGGGGTGCAAAAAGTCCTCCAACAAAAGGAGCAGGCAGGATCTGGGCCCCAGCCCCCAAGGGGCGTGGTGGACACACAGAGGGTGTTTGGCCAGTTGGAGCGGAAACACACACACACACACACACACACGCACAAAGATGACCCATGGCTCAGGCCTAGGGACCTCTCGTCATGGTGACAAGTGACCAGGCGAAGGTCGCGTGTCCAGCTAGCTCTGCCTTGGGGGACAGACGCAGAGGATTTGGGAGGAAAAAGCAATTTACTTAACTTCGTGCACTGGCCGAGCGGCTAAGACCCACCTGTTGCAACTGTGACGGCCACAGACGAGGGACATGTATTTAGATGGACCTTATTCTGAGCCGCCCAGCGCAGCGGCGTCAGCAGGTGGCAAAGGGGGGTTCGCTGTCGCCGCGTCGTGGGCTGACGCGCCTGTCACAGGCCGCGCTGGCGGCTCCTTCCCGCCTCCTGCGCGGGGCGCGTGGGCATCGCGGGCGCTCGCGGTGACCGTGACGTTCCTCCCCGCGGTGGGGGACCGCCCTGGGCGTCGGGGGACACCCCTGGTCTCCGCACAGGAGCAGCCGGTGGCCGCCCGCCGCCCGTGGGAATGCTGTAGACCGTTGGCAGGTGTTGTCACGAGCCCGGGGTAACGCTGGCTCCGCGCATAGCGGGGACGCGCAGCCGGAGCGCGGGCAGGTGCGTGAGAGCGAAGCGACACGACCGTAAGTCTGAGCTCGGAATGCGGGTCCCTGCGCCCGTCGCTGCCCGAGGCGGAGCTGGGGAGCCCCCTGCCCGCTGGCCTCTCTGAGCGCGGAGGGCCGTGCGCTGACTTGGGGCGGCGAAGGCGCGGGGCGTCGGGGCGCGGAGAGGGACGCGCTGGTTCCCGCGGGGAACAGCGCGGGAATGCGCACGCGCGGGCGCTGTCCCCTTTCTGGGACGCCCCCCTTTCTGGGGCAGGGACCCCGGGACCCCGTGACCCGCGCGGGGTCTGCAGGAGCCTCAGGCACGGCGTGAGCGCGCGTGCGGTCACCTGCGCGTGTCTGTGGCGCGTGCGCGCGCGCTGCGGGCGGGGCCCCAGCAGGCCGAACCCCAGTTCCCCCCCACGTCCCCCGTCGGTGAATGAGCCCCGAGAAGGCCGGCTTCGAGGTGAGGGGGGCACATTTGCCAGCCGTGGAAAGCGAGGCGCTGGGACACGCAAACCGAGCCTGCGCCCCCCAACCCCCGGCGGGCTGCGAGTTGGGCATGGGGTACGCAGCTGGGCGCCCCGCAAAAGGACGCTCTTGGGCCTCCTTCCAACACCAGACAGCTCCGCGAGCCACTTGGGCGAACGCGATCTTTGGGGTGCGGTGCCCGGACGGGGGGCGCCCCGCGCTGCGCCAACCGGGGACCCCGCGGGCCGCGGCGTCCGCTCCGTGTGCAGGGGACACTGTGGCACGCGCCCCTGCAGCTCCGGGCGTCAGCGGCGCGGCCTCGGCCACGGGGGGACAGCGCTTCGGGTGACCCCGGGCGCGCGCGCCGTGTCCACGCCACAGATGAGCCACGTGGTTGTCACTTCTCCCCGCGCAGGGACAGTGGGGGCGACACATAGACGACGCCCTCCCCCCACCCCCACACCACCCCCAAGGCGACATGAGACCACCTGGCCCCTCAAACTGCTCCCGCTGACCAGGCTCCCATCCCCCGTCACTCCGGGACCCCAAACGGGCTGAACCGCGGCTGACCGCGTTCACGCACCCCCGGCTGCGTCTCGAGGCCCCCACCGTCTGCGGCCCCGCCCCACAAGCCTTCCGAGGCCCCTCTGGGTCCGTAGGTCCCAGGGACAACCGTCTCCCGCCAGCAAAACCCTCCCCACCCCCATTGTGACGTCAGAGCACCCGCAGCGTTTCCACGGCAACGGCAGCGCGTTCTGAGGACAGGCCAGGGCAGGAAGCTGCTGGCCCAGAGGCCCAGGCGCTTCAGATTAGTGGCTCGGCCCACAGGAGCCGCAGCCTCTAACCTTTGACCTCCCCAGGTGGCCCAGACAACCACCGTGTCCTTGTCCCCGACGCGCCTCGTCTCGTCCACTGGGACCTTCTCAGTGACAAAGCCACACACGCTCCCTGCGGGCGTCACACAAGGGCAAGAGAAAGGGGTGACCTGTCGGACGGACATGGAGCCCTCGCCATCTGACGGTGCTGGGCCCCCTTTTCCCGCAGCCTACGTGAGGGAGTGCCCCCCATGTACCCCCACCCTGCAGCACAGAGAAGCTGCACCCCAGATACAGAGCCCGCCCTGCGAGGTCAGCGTGCCTTCCCATCCACAAAGCGCGGGGGACGAGGGGACAGAAACGGAGAATTCCAACCCTGGGAAGCGGGGACCTTGTGCCGTCTTGCGAGCCCCTGGTATCAGCATACGAGAGAACGCTGTTTCTGGGTTTGTGGAGAGAGTAAGAGAGAGAGAGAGAAACTCAGCACACACCCGGTCGATCAATAAGACCGCTTCACGGGTCATTTCTTAAATCACCAGCGACCACATCACTTCCCCGAACGGTCTTAATTTAAAGCATCGGGAAACCGCGCCCCCACCCCGCCCCCACACACAGCTGGGCGTCACCAGGGCTGTGCACAGACTGGGGAGAGGGGATCCCCCGTCTCGTAGCAGATACAGCTGGTGTCCGGCACTGCCTGATCTTTCTCGGACACGAATGGAATAAAAGGGGTGGTTTAAGCACCGGGAAAAGAATGTCCCTTTTTGTCACTGGTGAGACTGGCTTCAAGGTCACAGGACGGGAGGGCCTGAGGAGGACAGCGAGAGAAGAATCCGCAGCCGAGTTCACTTCACATCGGCCCCCGTCTCCGGCAGAAATATTGTCTAAACGTTTCAGCTCAGGCACCGTTTCTGCTTTAATTGGGCATTTTTTTTGGGGGGGGGCAGGAGGGTTCGGGAGAAAGTGGAAAGTTACAGAAATGGGAACGGATAAGCTACACTCCGGTGTGGGACCGCAAAGGAATTATTATAATCGATC